>JANAVB010007207.1:0-163646 GCA_029216955.1 Iris pallida
GGAATGTGGACAGTTTTAACCCTAAGCCAGTATTACCAAAACTGATTTTACAAAATAAATCCTGGACTCATAAAATATAAAATACAGAATAAAATGAGAAATAAGTCTTCTGAAGATTTGATGATATGACGCTTTGTTTGATGCGTACATCATCCGTTGAATTTGTTTCATGTATCCTGAAATGATTAACAGCATTTTCTATTTTGTGTATTGACTTAAGGTATGTTGATTATCGAAATCGGGTGTGACCATGGAATGGGCCAATAGTTAATTTCGATTGCATTTTGGAAATTCTTATCCCAGGTTATTTGGGATCCAGGACGAGCTTAGAATATTCTTCAGAGATCTTTGTTTACTAAGTTGCTCGTCGATCATCTAGAAAAGCAGGGAAGATCGATTGCGGTAACGCTGTGCAAGGTCGAGAAGGTATTCCTCCTGAATTCTTCGATTCATGAAGCATTTGCCAATTCATCTTTTCTACGGGCACGTGTTGGTGGGCCCGTCGGTTATCGGTGGATGTACCAGTTTGAGCGGCATTTGAAACCCCCTAAAGAGGAAGGTGAAAGATAATGCTCGGGGCGAGGTTCTATTTTTGAAGCCTATATTCTCGAGGAGATTAAAAACTTCTGCTCGACGTATTTCAAATCTCATGTTGCTACAAATAAACGAGGGCTCCAAGAAACGACGACGGATATCAAGATCTAATGCTGGAATACTGAAAGTATTCAATGCGTCCGAAAAGCCTTCGGAAAAAAAATGAAGAAGAGATATTTGAATGACGAAGATCTAAGGGCTGCTCAGTTGTATATATATACTCAATTACGATAAGGATGAAGTAGAGAAGCTAGAGGGATAAGTAATTAATAATGAGTTTACGTGATCTAATGTAATAGTATAAGCTAATATATTTGTACTAATTGGCGGTTGCTTCGGTTTTTCAGCACATATAATGATGAGTTGAGGTCGGTTAGACCTTACCTAACAGAGAAGCATTAGAACAGGAAATGAGACGTCATTCCTTCTTGGTTGAGCGATGTAAGCAACTCGGTAATTATGGCCTCTTCTAATGCAAACTGCGCAATAAATAACTTACTATTCTTCTTTGTATCAGATCGATCGTTCTAATTTTACCAAAGATTGAATTAATTAGAACTATTGCCAAGGACCAATTAGTTTGTTAAAATATGGCCAAGTTACTGTGTCAATGGCTTAGGTTCAAGTCGACAAATGTTCCGATCAGAGACCGCTTCCTGGATCTGATTCTACGAAAAACAGTTGTTTGTGTATCAAATCTTCGACTACAAAGACGTCGATCCAGGAAATGATTTCTTTGGCATTGCGAGAGATCGTGGAGGTTGACATAATTATGGCAGAGAAACAGCAAAGATCGTGTGTTCAAGTGTGAAATGGTTCGTCCGATTGAAATCAAGGTTGGAAAATTGACAAGCAGGATCTTGTGAATATAAACTACAAGCGTAGATATCAAGGCTATGAACCATTTGTCCTATCACTGGCTCAGCTCGTGTACTTCACAGCTTATCCGAGACGGGGAGCAACGAAGTCTGACTGGTGGGCAGATGCAAGACTAAAGCTAGAGATACTTTTGATGTTGACAAAAAAGCTTATCAGGAGGACGAGCTACCTTTGTAACTAATATTGTTGATGTGGACTCTACGAAAGTTACACATTACAGACTAAGTCGAAGATGTAGAATTATCCAAAGAGGAAGGCGAAGCGCCGAGAGCGAAGAGTGTGAAAGTGAAGATGAGGAGGAGGAGGAAGAGAAGATAAGGTCGACGAAGACAAACAAGATGAATATTCTGAAGATGATTGAGAGAGATGTACTTCATTTTCTTATTATGTAGAGTGGTTATTATCTAGTTTTGGTTACTATATGAACTTAGATGTTTCTTGTAGATGTACATCTGGACTTAGATATTTTTTATAGAATGTACTATCTGAACTTAGATATTTTTTATAGAATATACTATCTGACTTAGATGTTTCTTGTAAAATAATCTTATATTTTCTAGTCTCTATTATTTGTGTATCGCATATGTTGTTATCAGGTATGATAGGTCGTCGCGGATCATTCCGTATGTCCCGACATGGGGCAGGGGTACTGGTACTGGCAGAGGACATGGTACTCCTTCGGTACTCCTACTGGTACCGACTGGATCCTCGTCGTGCAGTACTCATGTGATCGAACAGTACCGTCGCCCCCGACTATAACACCAGTTTTCTAAAATGAGGATAATTTTGAATTTTGTAATTTTAATCATTATTGATTTGACATTTAAATCATGATATGATTTTTGGAATTTTTAATTATTTTAAAACTATTTAAAACATGACTTGTGATTTTGATGTTTTTGCTAGTGAACCTAGAGACTGTTGACCTAGAGCCTAACTATGTGATTAGGATATTTTAATGTCATTTTTGGCCTAAGGATATTTTGCATTTGACCTCTTTGAATTATTTTGATATTTATTGCATTGGTGATTGTTGATTTTGACCTTTGATATGTGTGATTTTGTGAGGTTTTGTGTCCGTAGCGGACACGTATCAGTTTTTATTTACAAATGTTGATGTGCCTCAAAGAGATTTTTTTTATTGATGAATTTTTTTTTAAGTTTGAATGAGATTGTTTTCTGTATGTATTTCCTGTGATTGATGTTTTAATTTCGAGGACAAATTTTTTTAAGGTGCATAGATTTGTCACCCCCAGTTTTCAGAAATAGGGGTATTTTGTCATTTACATTTTAAAATATTTTTAAAATTTATTTTTTATTATGATATTATTTTGGGGTTGAAATTTATTTTATTATTATGATATTGTTTTTGGGGTTATTTGAGTCGGGTTCGAATTTTAACTCAATCGACTTGAAACGGGGACCCGGGGGATAGTTTGACTCTAGTGGGACCCCACACACTAGTTAGACATGGCCCACATGATATTAATTTTAGTCCACATGTATTAATTTTAGTTAGTAGTTAGACTAATTATTTATGGATAGGTTAGTTATTAGAGACTTAAACTAGACTAAATTGACCTCAATTTTTAACCCATTACTAATTAATCAAATAGATTAATGGAGGGCATTTTGGACATTCAAATAGGGGACACCTCACCATTTTTGGGCAGCCACCTATAGGGGGGCTAAGGCGTGAGTCACTCCTTCATTCATTTGTTTTCATCCACTTTTCTCTCTTGTTCTTCCCAAATTAATTTAGAGATGAACCTCCATTGATTTCATCTCCAAATCCATCATTTCTTCCACCAAATCTTTTTCATTTCTCCTCTACTTCATGGATAGAGGGTGCTAGCCAAGTTTGGGCGGATTCGGAGCTCGTTCGTGTCGTTTAGAATCTACGTGTCGGTGTCGTGTCGGAAGGATTTTTCTTTGAATCTCTCTCCCGGAAGGTATAATCTCTCCTCTAATCCATCCCTACATGTATATAGAAATATTTTGAACCCATAGGAATGATCCCCATGGTTGTATCTCCATTGTGTCCATTTCATGTCCATTTGGAGGTCATAGGAGTGTCCTTTGTGTTGTGGTTGTGTCCATGTGGAAAAACCAAATTTGGACACACTATGTGTTGTTGTTATGCATGAATGAATTATTACATGTTTAATCTCATATTTTTGTATTGGAGATGTGTTCTATAGTATCACATATATATATATTGTGTAGAGAGTGAGTTCTTGATATTTATGTTATATACTTGTGTTTCTTTTGTCTCAAACTACCTAAATTCGTCATAATATTTATCCACATTTTTAGTAGCAAAACAACTTAGAAATGTCATAACTTTTAGCTTAAAACTCTGATTTATCTCCTATTTTTTTTAAAAGAACCGTATCGAAGTTAGCTTCCAAATATTTATTTTAATAGCCAAATTCTTTGCGTAACTTTCTGTAGAATTATTTGAGTGTCAGCTGTACGAAAGACCAACATGTTTCGGTATTTTTCGCGACCAGGAGCTTTCGGACACGAAAATGCGATCCGTTGAGTTTCGGAAAGCTAACACGAAGGACAACGACATACTTTAATCCTAGAATTTAGTGAATGCCCAATTGGTACAGTATTGGTTTTAAGTAGAAGAGTGACTATACGATATGCATTTTGTGTAACCTATGAGCCTATGTAGTATGGATATAAATGAATATAGAGTATGTAATTCATGATATGTTAGATGAATGAAATAATACTATATATATATTTTCTTTAAAATTAATGTATATATGGTTGAATGAAGCATGTAGGAATACAATTAATAATGCATATGAGCAATGTATGAATGAAAGAATGATATACAATGTATGCATGAAAGTATATAATGAAGCTAGTAAGAATGCAAGATATATATGTAATAGATATGAATGCATTGTATAAATATTGTAATACAATATATATGATAACATGTATGTAATGTAGAGTATATGATGCAAGCATGAATGAATGGAGAAAATACATGATATGGGAATAGAATATCTGAATGCAGCATGCAAGATAATATATGTATCCATATGATGTATTCACTTAAAGATAATGTAATATATGAAAGGAATGATATATATAACATGTGTAGGGTAATACAAGGTATGAAATATATGATGTGCATATTGTATTCTCTATGTAATGTATGAATGATATGAATATACAAATATATGCTATGTATAAAACATGTAGGTAATGCATGAGCATGAATGAAATGAATATTTGTAATATGTTAATAAATACAAGTATCTAATATGCATGGATGTAAGTAAATATAATACAAGTATACATGTATGTATCATGTAAATGTAATATACATGATATGTATGCATGTATACAGGTAAGTATCTATGTATGTATTTCTATAAACTGAGTTAACCTATAACCTTTTACACACATGCATTCATACACCCTTTGACATCATGTATCCCATATCACATACACCTACCTATCACTAAATTTTAGAACATTAACACATATCCTTTCACACACATGCCAAACACACACATACTCACTTACTCTTTTACCTCTCTTTCTCCTCTATATATTATCTTGTATGTGCCTATATATATAGCTTTCCTATATATATCTATGTATATGAATATGTGAATGCGAATAATATATATACATTATATGACTAAGTTTGTGTGACTTGGTTAGCTTATAGTTTAGTTTTGTGCTTGGTTTAGCAAGTGACTTAGGCTATGAGTTAGTAGTATCTTGGATACTGATTACATATACTTAGTTTGTTTAGACCTAGAATAACTTGTTTGACCTGATTTAGACTTGTTAGACCTAGTTTGACCATAGTTGACCTAGGTTTGACTTTCAGGGTTGACCAAGTTGACCAAGAGTTGACTTTGATCTAGATGGACCTAGAATCATGTAGAATGCATAGTAGAACTTCATTGCCATTTGGACTTGTGTGACTTTTGCTGTGATTAGGAGCTAGAGACCTCTCCTCGACAGTATATTTACTTTGGACATTCAGACACCAGGCGAGTACATTCTCTGATCTTTTCATACTACCTAGATTATATTCTTGCTCTAGATTACTCTACTTGATGCTGACACGTATCTTCATGGATTAGTACTATATGGATCCTTTCCTGAGATGTTATTCCTCTACGGGTGCATCGGTATTTATGTTCATGTACTTTATCATGTGCATCAGGTATCCTTGTACTCGTACTAGTTCATATTTTACATGTTCTTATGTGCTTCATGTGCTTTTATGGCTTTATCATGTGCCTCATGTACAACTCATTACATGAGTTCACGTATCTTAGCTGTATTCATGTGCCTATAACGTAACTTGAATGGATCCTTGTGTATTGGGGGCAGGGTGAGTAGAATTGGTTATGTGAATACTATCCCAGTAGCTGTATTCATGTGCCTCCTTAGTATTATTCATGTGCCCCTAGCCGTTTTACATAACCATATTGTACTCTAAATTACGTAGCCACTTACAGTCTCTACTATCATGTATTTACTTTCAGTTACAAAATATCTCTTGTTACTCGTACTTCCATTCAGCACTTCCTGTATTTTACTCTATTGCATGATTTATACTCCTAACCTGCTATGAACTGTTTGAGAGATATGTGCTCGTTCTCGTCCTGACTGGACCTGTTGTAAATTTTACAAATAGCCTGGAGGTTGCCTGCTAGCCTAGAGAAAACACAGTAGAGGTTGTATAGATAGTTAGGATTTGATTATAGCTTATTTTCAGTTGTCTTGAGTTGTATTATTTTATGGATTACTGTATATGAGCTTTGAGATGTTTCTGGGTTGGTGTATCTTAGACACTTAGACTTCTATCTGCTGTATCTCTTTTGGATTTCATGTTCTATCTATCTTCCATTATGCTCTACCTTAGATGTGATTGAGTTTACATTCTGCTATGTCACCCCCATTCGGGATTTATACTGTTAGATGCATGAGACCTAGGACAGCGTTCTACCGCCGACACTGCGGCGTAGGCTGGACGTACCCACTTTTCGTACCCTTATTCTAGGGGTGGGTCGTGACACATTTTTAGTGGTGGTCCATGCAGGTCGCGTTTGTGTAGTGGTATTCGAACTAGAGTATCACTAACTTGCACTAGGATTAGGATATTTTTGAGGTACTCAATCACAGTTAGGATCCCTTGAGAGATTCCTGGGACGACCCTTGAGAATCTTATTTTAACTTCGATTTGAAACTCTTTTCCCTTGATTTGATTTATCTTTACTTTCTGTTGTTGAATTTGATTTTGATGGATATTGTTGAATTTGAGTTTGTATTTATTGATTTGAGGATGATTGTTGAACTTTGAATCTTGATGTTAGCTATGGCATCCGAGTTTGTATTATATGATTTGAAGGATTTTTGTCATTTTTGAATCTTGATGTCGTTGATAAATTTGATTTTTGGTTATTCATTGTTGATTAATTTAATTTTGTCAAGATGAAATTATATGGGCTAGGTCATCTAAGTTTTGGAATCTAGTCTTCTCTAGTCACATTAGCCAGCATGGTGAGGACATATAGTCTGATTTTGGATATATTTCTCGGGTGGGAATTTAAGGTTTTCGCAGCCAAGCTAGTGGCATCGTAAAAATGTTAAATACCACGATTCTAGAGGTATGTGCCTAAGTCGAGGACTTTGTAATTATCGTAGCCTTGTTACTAGTATGCGAGGATTTAGAGCACCATGATTTTGGATAGACGCATATGATTATCAGATTGTACCTTAAATGTTTTTGAACAGTTTTCTCTACTTTTGTTTCAGCCCTTCAAAAAAAAGAATTATTATTTGTTGTGTTTGTTTTGTTCTCATTATTAACTTAGGAATAGTTAGCTATTTTTTTATAAACCTTTGTGTAACTTTTTGCTATGAGTTTCTTCATAATACAATGAATCAATGATTTTGCTAGACCTTATCTTGGATTTGATGTTATAGCTCTGGTTTCAAAAGATTCTTCTTTTAAACAGATAAGCAAAACAGATTTTATCGTTATTACTTTCTTGCTATTATTCTTGTATTAATAATAATAATAATAAAACTGCCTTGATTACGTCAATCACCTACTTTGCAATCTTGGTAGAAATCTAAATGTTGGTCTTGATGTAGAATTTGATTTTATTTGGGACATGAGAATATATATAGTGGACACAGACTCTTTCTAACACGTATGCATGCTACACTTTGATTTCCAACCTATCTAAATACATATAATATGTTGTTGATGTTTAAATTTTTAAAACCCAATATTTCTGATACAGAACAGTAACAGAGACTGGTTCTCTGCATTTCCAGTTAAAATTTGTAATTCAAATATAAATTTCATGTTATTAGTTATGTTTACATCACTGCACATGTATGTTATACATAGGGTTTCAATTCAAAAAATTGGTTGGTTTTGTGTTGAATTTGTCAAATCTAAGACTGTGGCATATTAACCCTTAATACTGGATTCCAAATGTTTAGTTCAATTTGCTGTTTTTTTTTAACTGTATATTTGGAGCTATGTACTTGCTGTATGTAGGGATGTGATGTTAGGTTTATACTCTTACATGTTAGGTTATGATAAATATTGGTTGGTTAAATTATAGGTTTAAATGTTAGCTTATTCAGATTCTTGTATGTAAATGCTGAACTAAAACTGGGTCTACCTTTCTTACTAAAGCTATAATCCTGTATAGTGACACCCACACTCTAACATAGTATACACTGCCATGCAACCTAACTTCCTCTCTATGTTATGTTCATATATCTATAGATATATAGAGTTATGCATACATGTTATAATGTATATAGATACAAAACTAAATCTCTACCTCTTTATATATACATATACATGGTTAGCCATGCATGTTATGAGCAAATAAGTTGTGTATTGTAGATTTTTAACCAATATACCATGATTAGTGTAACTTGATAGTTATTGTTTGAAACCCAAATCCTCCTATGCACTTTTATGTATATTTCACATACACACACGCCTATTATCTAACCATATGAACAGTCCACATACACCCATACACACGAACTGCATAACTTGTACATAATGCTAGCTTTTCCTTCTCTAACGCTATATATATAATATATTGTGATTGGATTTTCATACAATTGGCTTTCATTCTTTAAGTTTGATTTGATTTTCTTGAATAGTACCCCTTATTAGATAAGTGGTAGTTAACTTTATTTTATTTGATAAGTACCAATTTTCATATAGGATGGTAGACTGCCTTACAGTCTTGATGATTGTTATTTCTGTATCTTTTCTAGTTTAGCACCCTAGATTGCTTGTGGTTTTGATACCCTATGACCGTTTTGATTTATCATGACTAGTATACCTAGATGAGACTTTCACTACCACTGTATGCCATGACCTGTATGTCACATGTATGATTGTTTAAGTTCTGAGACTTTGATTGTGGGGGGTTTGACCTAGAAGGAGTATGAACATTTTAATTTCGAGGACAAAATTTTTCAGGTGGATAGACTTGTAACACCCAGTTTTCTAAAATAAGGTAATTTTAAAATTTTGTAATTTTAATCATTTATGATTCGACATTTAAATTATGATATGGTTTTTGTAATTTTTAAATCATTTTAAAACTATTTAAAATCATGACTTGTGATTTTGATGTTTTGCTAGTGAAATCCTAGAGACTGTTTGACCTAGAGCCTATCATGTGATTAGGATGTTTTAATGTCATTTCTGGCCTAAGAATATTTTGCATTTGACCTCTTTGAATATTTTGATATTTATTGCGTTGGTGATTGTTGATTTTGACCTTTGATAGGTGTGATTTTGTGATGGTTTTGTGTCCGTAGCGAACACGTATCAGTTTTTATTTACAAATGTTGATGTGCCTCAAAGAGATTTTTTTATTGCTGAACTTTTTTTGTAAAGTATTTGAATGAGATTGTTTTCTGCATGTGTTTCCTGTGATTGCTTTGTTTTAATTTCGAGGACAAATTTTTTTAAGGTAGATAGATTTGTCACCCCCAGTTTTCAGAAACAGGGGTATTTTTGTCATTTTACATTTTTGAATATTTTAAAATTTTTTTATTATTATGATATTATTTGGGGTTGAAATTTTTAAATTTATGATATTGTTTTGGGGTTATTTGACTCGGGTTCGAATTTTAACTCAATCCGACTTGAAACGGGGACCCGGGGGGGTAGTTTGACTCTAGTGGGACCCACACACTAGTTAGACATGGCCCACATGATATTAATTTTAGTCCACATGATATTAATTTTAGTTAGTAGTTAGACTAATTATTTATGGATAGGTTTAGTTTAATTAGAGACTTAAACTAGACTAAATTGACCTCAATCTTTAACCCATTCCTAATTTAAATCAAATAGATTAGTGGAGGGCATTTTGGACATTCAAATAGGGGACACCTCAATTTTTGGTCAGCCACCTATGGGGGGGGATAAGGAGTGAGTCACTTCTTCATTCATTTATTTTCATCCACTTTCTCTCTTGTTCTTCCCCAAATTAATTTAGAGATGAACCTCCATTGATTTCATCTCCAAATCCATCATTTCTTCCACCAAATCTTTTTCATTTCTCCTCTACTTCATGGATAGAGGGTGCTAGCCAAGTTTGGGCGGATTCGGAGCTCGTTCGTGTCCTTTTAGAATCTCTATGTGTCGGTGTCGTGTCGGAAGGATTTTCCTTTGAATCTCTCTTCCGGAAGGTATAATCTCTCCTCTAATCCATCCCTACATGTATATAGAAATATTTTGAACCCATAGGAATGACCCCCATGGTTGTATCCATTTGTGTCCATTTCGTGTCCATTTGGAGGTCATAGGAGTGTCCTTTGTGTTGTGGTGTGTCCATGTGGAAAAACCCAAATTGGACACACTATGTGTTGTGTTATGTATGAATGAATTATTACATGTTTAATCTCATATTTTTGTATTGGAGATGTGTTCTATAGTGTCTCTTATATATATATTAGTGTAGAGAGTGAGTCTTGATTATTATGTATATACTGTGTTTCTTTTGTCTCAAACTACCTAAATTCGTCATAATATTTATCCACGTTTTTTAGTAGCAATAGCAACTTAGAAATATCATAACTTTTAGCTTAAAATTCCGATTTATCTCCCATTTTTTTAAAAGAACCGTATCGAAGTTAGCTTTCCAAATATATATTTTAATAAGCCAAATTCTTTCTGTAACTTTCTGTAGAATTATTTGAGTGTCAGTTGTACGAAAGACGAACGCGTTTCGGTATTTTCGCGATTCCGGGAGCTCCGGACACGAAAATACGATCCGTTTGAAGTTTCAGAAAGCTAACACGAAGGACTACGACATACTTTAATCTTAGAATTTAGTGAATGCCCAATTGGTACAGTATTGGTTTTAAGTAGAAGAGTGACTATACGATATATGTATTTTGTGTAACCTATGAGCCTATGTAATATGGATATAAATTAAATATATAGAGTATGTAATGCATGATATGTTAGATGAATGAAATAATATATATATATATGATATATCTCTTTACATTAATGTATATATATGGTTGAATGCAAGCATGTAGGAATGCAATTAATATAATGCATATGAGCAATGTATGAATGAAAGAATGATATACAATGTATGCATGAAAGTATATAATGAATGCTAGATATGAATGCAAGATATATGTAATGATAGATATGAATGCATATTGTATAAATATTGTAATACAATATATAATGATAACATGTATGGTAATGTAGAGTATATGATGCAAGCATGAATGAATGGAGGAAATACATGTATATGAATATATGAATATAATATATGAATGCAGCATGCAAAATAATGTATTGTATCCATATATGATGTATTCAACTTAAAGATAATGTAATATATGAAAGGAATGATAATATATAACATAATATGTAGGGTAATGCAAGGTATGAAATATATGATGCGTGTATGTTTGTATGTCTCTATGTGTATGAAATGATGAAATACATATATGCATATGTATAAAATATGTAGGTAATGCATAGATGCATGAATGAAATGAATGTTTGCAATATGTTAATATAAATACAAGTATCTAATATGCATGGATGTAAGTATATATAATACAAGTATACATGTATGTATCATGTAAATGTAATATACATGATATTTGTATGCATGTATACAAGTAAGTATGTATGTATGTATTTCTATAAACTGAGTTAACCTGTAACCTTTTACACATGCATTACACCCTTTGACATCATGTATCCCATGTCACATACACCTACCTATCACTAAATTTTAGAACATTAACACATCCTTTCACACACATGCCAAACACACATAATCACTTACTCTTTTACTCTTTCTATATATATAATATATATTATATATAGATATATATATATATATATATATATATATATAAAATATATATAATATATTATATATATATATATGTATGTGCCTATATAATAGCTTTCCTATCTATCTGTATATGAATATGTGTATGTGAATAATATATATACATTATATGACTAAGTTTGTGTGCCTTGTTAGCTTATGGTTTAGTTTTGTGCTTGGTTTAGCAAGTGACTTAGGCTATGAGTTAGTAGCTATCTTGGATACTTGATTTGCATATACTTAGTTTGTTTAGACCTAGAATAACTTGTTTGACCTAATTTAGACTTGTTAGACCTAGTTTGACCATAGTTGACCTAGGTTTGACTTTCAGGGTTGACCAAGTTGACCAAGAGTTGACTTTGGTCTAGATTGACCTAGAATCATGTGGAATGCATAGTAGAACTTCATATTGCCATTTTGGACTTGTTGTGACTTGTGCTGTTCTGATTAGGAGCCAGACACCTCTCCTCGGACAATATATTACTTTGGACTTCAGACACCAGGCGAATATATTCTCTGATCTTTTCATACTTACCTGGATTATATTCTTGCTCTAGATTACTCTACTTGATGCTGACACGTATCTTCACGGATTAGTACTATATGGATCCTTTCCTGAGATGTTATCCCTCTACGGTGCATCGGGTATTTTATGTTCATGTACTTTATCATGTGCATCAGGTACTCCTTGTACTCGTACTAGTTCATGTTTTTACATGTTCTCATGTGCTTTCATGTGCTTCATGTGCTTTCATGTGCTTTATCATGTGCCTCATGTACTACTCATTACATGAGTTACGTATCTTAGCTGTATTCATGTGCCTATAACGTAACTTGAATGTATCCTTGTGTATTGATTGGGGCGGGGTGAGTAGAATTGGTTATGTGAACACTATCCCCAGTAGCTGTATCATGTGCTTCCTTAGTTGTATTCATGTGCCCCTAGCCGTTTACATAACCATATTGTACTCTAAATCACGTAGCCACTTACAGTCTCTACTATCATGTATTTACTTTCAGTTACAAATATCTCCTGTTTACTCGTATTCCATTCAGCACTTCCTGTATTTTACTCTATTGCATGATTTATACTCCTAACCTACTATGAACTATTTGAGAGATATGTGCTCGTTTCCGTCCTGACTGGACCTGTTGATAAATTTTACAGATAGCCTGGAGGTTGCCTGCTAGCCTAGAGGAGACACAGTAGAGGTTGTATAGATAGTTAGGGTTGATTATAGCTTATTTTCAGTTGTCTTGAATTGTATTATTTTATAGATTACTGTATTTGAGCTTTGAGATGTATTTCTAGGTTGGTGTATTAGACACTTAGACTTCTATCTGCTGTATCTCTTTGAATTTTATGTTCTATCTATCTTCCATATGCTCTACCTTAGATGTGGTTGAGTTTACATTTGCTATGTCACCCCCATTCGGGGAGTATAAATTATTTAGCCTTATACTGTTAGATGCATGAGACCTAGGACAGTGTTCTACCGCCGACACTGCGGTGTAGGCTGGACGTACCTACTTCTCGTGCCCTTATTCTAGGGTACGGGTTGTGACACGACGCTACGTGGCATATCTCCTGGGACGAGTAGTTCCAGGCCTGAGACTGTCCCATCGTCTAGCGTTCCTCCTACTGATACGACGATGGAGACAGATGAGCAGATGGAGGAGGCTGAGCCGACGGCCGACCAATATCAGGCAGATGATGCATGCGCACCTCCGGAGGAGACGAGGACAGAGATCTGAGCCAACGGTACAAAGTAAGTGTTTTCGTTTATCATTTTTTCTGTGTTTATCAAAATTAATTTCTCATGAATATAATATGTCTGTATAGATATCGTCCCCCGTCGGTACAGAGACGCCTAGGCCACTTATTGAGGACTAATTATGGTGGTCCTTGGATAAACTACTCTGATGCTCCGGGCGAGAGGAAGGCCTATTGGTTTACGCGCTTCAAGGTTAAAATATTTACTTTTAACATGAATCGTATATTTTTTGCATATTATATATAACTGATAAATATTTGGTTGCATTCTTCTAGGATATGTTTTCTATCCACCGCACCGGGCCGATATGATCGGGGATGTTTCCTGTCGTCGTGCTAAGCTGATTCGCTACGTTATTAATGATTAGAGACTCGTGATCGTGCCGGAAAGCCGATCCAAGGTTGGATCATCCCTGATCAGTTGACTGCAATAAAGGCTCGATTCGACGAGCCAAGGTATAAGAAAAAGTCTGAGAAGGCCAAGGCGGCTAGGAAGTAGGGATCAAAGTGGTAGTGGGTCGATTCCGATGACAAAACATTTTCGTCGTTTGGTATGTCTTTTTATTTCAAAAATATTATTTGATGCAAGTCCGATAAATTAGTAAAAGGTGATATTTAATTACAAGTAAAGAAGGGTGATGACGCCAATATGGTGACTGTCTTCCTGGCCACACATCGGAAGGGCAGGAAGCTTATTGACGAGAGGGCGGAGCAGGCCTATGTAAGTATTACAATTCTATTTATTAATTTTAATACTTCGTGTTAGTTTTGATATAACTTAGTAAATATGCATGCAAATGGATATTCATGTAGTTAGTAATAATAAGTACAATAGACATTAGAAGTTATAGAGTATCCATACTTTCTAGGCCGAGTTTCAACGGCTTAAGGAGCGGGCGGCTGCTAGTGCACCTGCTGTAACGCTCTAGTCCCCAAATTACGTAGGACTAGGAACGTATACATGCCAACTGTATACATATGAAGTACATGGACATCATATGTATATAAGCTGTAAAATGCAGTAAACCACAATTAACTAATTTCATCCAAAATAAGGAAATAAAAGATGTCATATAATGAGTGGTTTTGATACAATATGTTAGGTAGAGACACATCCACTACCAACCAAAATAAAAGGAAAGAAGTACATGATATAAAATAATTAAGTGGAAGTAGCAAGGAGGAACCAGACACGTCATCTTCGAATAAATGGGAAGACCACGACCTTGGCTAGAATACCTGCGGAAGACAAGAGCGCACACCTAGAGAGATGACCAAGTCCTCAGAGGGACGTAACAAGACACATAATATCATGCCAATAACTGATTAGAATTAGCTCAATAGAAAAGTATATATGCCTAAACAAATAAAGGTCCTTAACCATTCTATATGAAATGTACTTTGAAGACAACGTTCCACACAAGGGCTTTCCGAGACTAGAAACACGGCGCGTTAGCATTTCAACCGAGGTACTAGTGGCATCTAGAGGAAAATAAATAAATGCACGGCACACTAGTCTCTCGGGTGAGTCACTAACGGCAGCTAGAGGAAAGTACATGCACGGTACATTAGTGTTTTAACCGAGGCACTAGTGGCATCTAGAGAAAATAAATAAATGCACGGCACACTAGCTCTCGGAAGAACCACTAACGGCATCTAGAGAAATATAAATGCACGGCACATTAGTACTCGACTGAGTCACTAATGGCAGCTAGAGAAAAGTAAAATGTGTGAAAGCCCATGCGCCAAATAACTGTCTTCTCCCTCCCCAAGCACTACTCGTGCTGAATCCACACCATAATATTTCTAATAACCGCTAAGTCTTCTAGGCAATTATATTAGCAGTTATATCCTAACGCTCGTCCTGTACGCACCGATATACGGTTGGTACGCAAGTCCGAATCTACATGAGACACGTGACATCGTAGCACACAGGTGTCGGGCCAATGAATACGGCACAAATAATGGGTGGTACCTTAACTCTAGGCCAATTGCATAAAGAAAACTAAGGTATAGTATATAATTGCATCTATATATAATTTTGAAATTCAGTTTATATTTGCTAGAAATAAATAATAAGTAAAAGTGTGCATGATATTGAGCAAGTAATAAACAGTAAAGGCAAGGTGTCTTGCCTGGTAGGACGCCTGGTGTACTGCAATGATCAATGTGGCACGAACTGCGACTTAGGTGTAACAACTATGCAAGGTGACCTCTGATGACGGCACGGGTCCAGGGCGGTCAAATTAGTTAGGGACGATATAAAGAAGTCTAGAATTGGCGAAAGAATAGGAATAATGGGTTTAGTCATAGGCTAGAGGAAAAATCGAAAGAAGTAGAGAAAAATATATGTGATTTTTAGGAAGAATATTTATAATAAAAAATATATTTTATTAGTAAAATAGTTTCTAGGTAAATACATGAAAAATATAAGAATCGCTTTTTAGGCAAAAACTTAAGCTTGTCAAAGTAGGCAATATATATATATATATATATATTATAATATATATATATATATATATATATATATATATATATATATATCTATATATATATATATTATATATTAATTATATATTATATATTGAAAAACTAGAAAAATCACTTTAGGCCAAAACACAAAAATTTGGCAAATATATATAATTCATTTTAGGAAAGATATCATGGATTTGTAAAAATTTATTTGCAAACTATTATGAATCTTGTATATTAATAAAATAATGTGATTTGTAATAATAAGATCTATTTTCAGAAATAAAAGTGATAATAATAATATTAATAGAACAAACAATGACCTGGACAACACTAACAAAATAAAAAGAAATAAAAATAAATAATAACTAATTAACTCAAATAAAAAAACCACTTTCCATTGAAACAGCTGCTGCTGCAATGTGTTTTAATAGAAAAGGAGAGAGAGAATTGAAAGGGGGAAAAGAGAAAGGGGAAGAGGGTGTTCGAGAGGGGGTCGGCCTCGGCGTGCGGCGGAGGAAGGGGAGATAGGGTGGTGCCGCACGGAGTGAGGGTGAGCGCGGGAGAGGAGGAAGGAGGTTGGGCATTTCCGCGGCTCGCTATGGTCGCTGAATCGAGCACGGAGAAGACGATCTAGCTACCAGGCTCTGCGCAGTGGCGCGCAGTTTGCCGGAGGAGGGGGACGGGTTCCAGAGTGGGGTTCTCGCTGGCTACACGAGGCGGCGCTCGAATTGGCGGCCGCGGCGAACGGGGATGGTGGGTTCGAGAGGGTGCGGCTCGAGGGGTCAGCGACAGACACGGGCGGCGTTGGGCACGCCGTAGCGGTCGATCTGGCCGCAGAGGTGAGTGATTAGGTTAGGATTTTTGGGATTTCTTTCTGTTGCTGACGGTGGTAGTGGTTTGGGCTGTCGCGGTGGTGGTGGGAAGAGGGGTAGATGGTGAAGGGTTTGTTGCTGTGGTGGAGGTGTGCTTCGACGAGGAGGAAGATGGCGGGGTGATGGCAATAGTCGGTCGCGGTGGCGCCGGGAAGAGCAGGAAGGCCGTGGAAAACTTTGGCTTAGGTTTAGGGCTGGGTCGGTCGTGACAGCGGACGCGGTGAAGTTGGATGGTGGCAGGACGGTACGACAGGGAGATGGTAGAGATTGGTTTAGGATTTGATGGTATCGGGGTGTCCGACACGAGAACTTTATGTAGTTGTAATAGATGGAATAAGATTTGGATGGTCACAGACACGTTGCACGCACACTTTTGGATGGGGGATATTTGTGGAGTAAAGTTGTGGAGAAATTTATGGAGAAAAGTAATGGAAATGCTCCCATATATAGGGGGTAGAAACTACTAGCTGGATAAGGTAAAGAAATGATTTAGATAATTTACTATTTATTTTAAATTGCCTTAAACTGAATTAATCAAATCAAAATCATCATCTAATTAAATCTAGATAAATTCCACCTTTTAGTTTAAAATCAAATAAAATAATTCAATTTTAAATTACCATAATAATTAAAGATTTATTGAAACAACTTTCAAAATATATTTTTATATATACGATAAATAACCAAATATTTATTTCTAAAATAGCAATAAATATAACTATTTGAAATGTCTTTTTGCAAATAATAAAAATGATGAAAATTAATATACATGAATTAAATTACATGCGATAGTACATTTTTAATAAAAAATATCATTTCAATAAAAGCCTTTTTATATACAATAATTTTATATACGTAATATATACTCTAAATGTATTTAAAATAAAACTATTTATTTCTATATGTACAGAAACCTATAAAAACATTTATAAAAAAAATTATCTGGCATTTTCGTATTCGTACGACACGTACAATGTCAAAAAGAAAACCAATGCAAAAATAAAAAATTTACAAAAAAAATATTAGTAAAAATTTAGGGAGTTTACACTTGCTGCGGGAGAGGCCGATACTTCCTCGCAGTCCGCTCCAGCTCCGTCGGAGGATGAGCTGTGGGTGACCGCCGCTGGTGGTCTCCACAAGGGTACGTACTACGGTACGGGATCCTATGGTATCCTAGTTACGACACAGTCCTCTAGGACCTCCCTTGCTAGTGTGCATGGCGTACAGTCCTCCCAGGAGTCTGCCCGAGTCCAGCAGATGGTGGAGTCTGTCCGTGACGAGCTGCTACGACGGATCCAGGAGCAACACCAGACGGACGATGCTGCGCTCATAGCACGATTGGATACGCTCGACAGTAGCATTATGGAGCTCAAAGATATGACTGAGAGGACAGAGCGGGGCGTCACTGATCTTAGAGCGTCGACAGAGCACAGCGTGACGGATCTGCAGGCATCACAGCTGTCCATGGGCGAGAGGCTCACGTTGATACAGGATTCGATGGTTGATAGCAGTACGAAGCTGTTATCTACCATGGCTTTCTACCACCAGCGACTAGCAGCGTTAGGGCATTATTGTCCTCCGGGTGCGCCTTTATCGTCGTCGACTCTGCCGATGTCACTACTCCGACTCCACCGATGTCACTACCTTCTTCATCGGTAACGATTTCATGGGAGGAGTATGAGATGTTCCTATCCTTGAGGCGCGGCGGTGCCCCTCCTCCTCCAGATCCGCAGTAGTCCGAGTTAGGACTTTTTTTTAGTGTTTGTTTATGTTGATTCAGTATTGGTTGTGGATTATTTGTTTGTGTAGACTTTCAGTATTGGTTGTGGATTCACGTGAATATTGGTTGTATACTTTGGATATTCGTTTACCGACTTTGGATATTTTAGTGTTCGTTGTGTTGGTATCTCATCATATGTTGGTTATAGACTTTTACTCTTATTTGCGTTGATTGTTATAATATTGTGATGTACTAGTGTTGAGTGTTCCACCGAAGGGGTCGGCGAACCCAGGAAGAAAATGTGCTTGTGGTTTTTTTTTTTGTTATTTATTGAACTGCAGGTAGAATATGTGATTCTGTGGACATTCTGTAATTTATTATTTTTATTTTTTAATTTTTTTTGTAATTTAGCGACGTTTATTGACGGTAAATCACCAGGTATACCGACGCTTACCGACGTATGGTGGCGTCGGTAAACGTCGGTAAACCTCGGTAAACGTCCTCGTAGTTCCCTCACCTACGGAGTCGGTGAACGTCGGTAAAAACTAGATATACGTCGCTAACTGTTGCAGGATTCACCGACGTTGGCCGACGTTTGAGACGTCGCCATATTTCCGACGGGGCGTCGGTGAACGTCGGTAAATGTTCCAGAATTACGGACGTTTAATTACGTTGGTAAGCGTCAGTAAGAGCGACGATTACCGACGTTTGGCTTGTTAGCGATATAGCTTTCCGCGACCATAGGAAAATGTCGCTAAATACGTCGGTAAACAGTTTTAGCGACGTTTACTTTTCATTTTAGCGACGTTTTCTGTCACGACCCGATCCCAAATAATTGGGTCGAACCGGATCATGCCCAGCCTGCACCGTTGTTGAGACGGCGGCAGTAAGCTGTTCCATTAGCAGGTAATCCACAACAATATCTATATTTGTCACAACTAAAAATTCGGGAAATGAAACTTTATTAAACATTTGAAATAAGTACAACTGGAATGTGAAAGAACTAAATTAAAAGCTGAAATCAAATTACAAAATTCTAAAACAACAAATCTAGAAACAGAAAATCAAGCTAAGCGTTCGGCTCGCCGGCCTCAAGTCCTGCGTCCTCCAACAGGGTACAGAACCGGGTCATATTAGCTGTTGTGTAGTATAACAGCTCAGCATCCTCGATGTTCCCTAAAAATGTTATCTCCAGTCAGGAGGGAGCAAAGTAAAGTTCATGCTAATTTGACAATTAAAATAATAATAGAGTCATGCACTTTTAAACAATTTGAAGTAAACAGTTTTCTAGCAGTAAAACAGTGTGATTTGAATAGGCAATGAATATGACCGGCTTGGGTTGTACAGTTGTATCCTATTGATACGATTCGGCTTATCCCCGTGTGTAAGAGGGGTAAGCTAATACTGGCCTAAGTTATTGTTTTGGATGTGGTCATAATCATTACACTACTCCCCCAGTCCCCAAACAGTTACAGTAGCTACAGTCAGTGCTCTCAGAGAGAGTTCCGTGTTGCATCGTGGTTTAAACTTGCATTAAAACGATTACTAAATAATTATAAACTAACACAAAACGTACTTGCCTCAAAATGGACTGGACTGGAAAGGTTGAAGACTTCAAGATGGGAATTAGGATCGTCCTCGAATTCCTACATTCGAGAAATTGACTCAGAATCTAGGGTTACCAATCTAACTACGCTAGTTGAAATCTCCAATTGTGTCATAATCAATTTTAATTCTTTATTAACAAAACACGAACAAAAAACACGATTATTGGTGCATTGAATTAATAACGAGGAAAAGATCATTTAAACTTTGTATTTTGGGAAAAACTCGTCGATACCAAATTAATTGATTAAAACTTTGTATTTTTATATTTATACATATAAAACTAAATTTCTTATTTTAATGAGAAAAATATGATCGTTGTTAAATATTAAAACTTGTAAATTTTATTGTGAGAAAACTTTATTAATTTTATGAAAATAATTATATATTTCGATTTACACGTACGCTACAAAAACTCGCAAAACCAAAAAATAACAGAAAATCCAACTTACAAGTCACAGAGCCAATAACCAGCTGGGCTTATGCCTATTACAATTTATTTACATAAATTGAAATAAGACAAAAATGGTCGTTAGTTCAAAACTTCCTATAATTTAAATATGAATAAAATAAAAATAAATTAAATAATAACGAGTCTCAGATATGATCCAATCGTCAACTAGGCTAATGCCTCAACGTCCGGACGAAGCCGATTTCGTTTGCACTTAGCCGGGGCACATTGACCGATACGGTCGTCACCTAAAATCTAAAATATTTAATATATTTCCGAAATCCATTTTAAAATCATTTTAAAAATATAATTAAATTTACGAAAAAAAAATCCGGCAGCATTTCCTCTATTTTTGGTCAACCCAAAAACTGGAAAATATGCCAATATTTTTCCTGCAAATCCCAAACCAGGGAATCCCAATATATATATATATATATATATATATATATATATATATATATATATATATATATATATATATATATATATATATAACCACAGACATTCCACATATAAATTCGGAACGACCCGGAACAAATTCGGGAGTCCGAAATTATAACAAAACATCACAGCACAATATCGGGAGGATCTGAAACTAAAATATTTAGAAAATCATTTCTAAAAAGTTTCGGAAATAAAATAAACCAACCAACAGAAACTTCTCGACATTCCTCGAAAAATCCCGGGAACGACGTTCACCCCAAAAATTGAATTTCCCGAAGGAGATTCGTGGACCAATTCTCATCATCGACACGGGGAGGGACGAACTACTGTGATTAACCAGGGATTACCCAAAGCGACGGAATCCGAAGGGTTGCCTCGGACTCGGGACGCGCAAATCCACAGATCGGGGTTGAAATCCAGCGAAGAACGCTGTCCAGAACAGCAGACAGCCTCGGGGTCAGCGCTGGGTCGCGGCGGTGGAGCGCCGGGCGGCCGAGGAAACTCGTCGGGGAGCCGGGGCGGCCGGGAAAGGTGCCGCGGGGTTGGGGTCGGCCGGCGAATGGCCGGAAAGGGCGCGCGCGACGCTGGGAGGGCACGGAGTCGACGAGGGGCGTCGGGTACTCGGTCGGCGGGGCCGGGGTCGCGGGCCTCAGGGGCGTCGGGTGCTCCGCTGGGAGGCTGGCGAAGGGAGGCCGGGGTCCGCTTGGGGAAAGGGTGCTGGAGGGTTTGGGGAAAAGGGGAGAGTAGGTGATGGGGTGTTGTTCTCTTCCCTGGAGAAGATATAGTGGGAGAGGTGGAGTATTGGTGAGGGATGGTGTGAGTAAAAGAGTGAGTTATAAGGGGAGTGGGAGAGTGCTGTGGGTGTGAGTGATTTTAGGGAGAGCAAAGTCTGGAGAAAGAACGTGGGTGAGGGGAAAAAGGGGAGTTGGTCCACGGGTGGACCAACTCAATGGTTTATTTATTTATTTATTTTTAACAAAAATAGAAGTCAGAATTCAAAAGAGAGGATTGGGTCCGGGTCTTGGTTCGGGAATCGAGTCCGGACTCGGGTCTGGTCGACAAACAAAAGCCATGTTTATTATTTTCGAAATTGATTTTAAAAACCCAAAAATTATACTAATAATGATAATAATAATATTTTAATATTAATAATAATCACACTATAAAACTGGGTTTCACAATCTTCCCTCCTTAGAAAATTTCGTCCTCAAAATTAAAGGCAGGGTTGAGGGGTTGGATAAACTCAAATCAAACAAGTACGGGTTCTACGTTCGTAACTCAGGTCCAACAATAAGAATTTCCAAGGCAGTCGTGGATGAGACAGTTTAGGGACAAGTTTCATTTATGATATCATCCATGCAGAAAAATACAAAAGCGAACCAAAGTACATGAGGTTGATCAGACCATCATGTACCGGTCCTGATTAGACAATATATTAGTGGGTGCACCCAATAAAATACTGTCATGATCAAGCTTGATAAAGAAATAGCTTGCAAAACTAGGCTAACTTAGCAGCATTAGTCAAGTTTAGAACGAAAAGATAAGAAATAGGAGTTATATGATGGCTCAAATTTCGATCTTCTTCTCACCTCTGACTACGCTTGCAACTGGTTTCTCTGGCACTGAAAGGTTGAGTCCAATCTTCAGCTCTGAATTATCCAATATGTGACTCGGATCCAGAATGTAGCGTCTGAGCTGTGATACGTAGAAGACATTGCACATTCTCAAGATTAGCTGGTAGAGCTAACCGGTACGCTACTTCCAACTCGTCTTAAAACTTCAAATGGCCTGATGTACCTGGCCTCAATTTTCCCCCGCTCCGTCAAAACTGTTTGTTCCTCTGGTAGGAGAAAACTTCACAGAAATGCTATCTCCTACTTCAAACTCCACTGGTCGACGACTACTATCAACCCAATGCTTCTGTCTGTCTTGGGCAATCCTGCGCTTGTCTCTGATCATTCTCACCTTCTCTGCTGCATCGGTCACTGTTTGCAAAAACAAAAATTGAAGAACTTTATTGATACAAACTTTGTAAAAGATTACAATTTGAATTCTGGGAATGGTACAACTTTAGGAATCCAATCTAGATGACGATTGCTTTATCCCTTGGACGATGTGAACTTTGAAGACGAAGCCTCTGAAGTTGAAGACAACTCTGGAATTGAAGGCCAAAAAGCCTCGAAAGTTGAAGGCAAAAGCCTCGGAAGAATGCAGCAGCACTTGGGCAAGAACTCCTGAACTCTCTGAACTTTGAAGTCTGATAATCTAATCTCTGATCTCTGATTATTGATCCCCTTTGAATGGAGACTTGAAACTCTATTTATAGAGTTCTGAGAAATAACTAACTTTTAGTTATTCTGGACTGTGCATGATGGATTGTGCAGCAATTGGATTGTGCAACAATGGACTGCGCAGACAGTTACTGGATCATGGGCCAACTGTCTTGGACACATGGCATCATTTGATTGAAATACGCATGATCGTGCATAGACAGTTACCACAAAATGAGCAATTGATGGCATGAATGCCACGTGTATTTTGTCATTTGTGTTGATAGAACGCGCACACTGAATTGTGCTGATTTTGGATTACGCAGACTTGGACTGCGCAGGAAATGGATTGTGCCAACATAAATTGCGCCAACATGGATTGCGCTGCCAGGTGTCCTCGAGCGCCGTGTTGCACGATTAAACGAACGGTCGCCTCGTTCTCCGTGCTGTCAGCTGTCAGAAGATTTGATTTGTGTCAGGTAATGATGATGATCTGCCACGTCAGCCTGCGCGCTTGGAAGCGTGCGCAATCTAGCGTGCGCAATCTGAAGGATGCGCAAACTGATGTCTGCGCAGTTCATCTGAAAGTTGTATTTCTTGATTTTCTGACTTTGTTGATGTATGCAACTTGATTTTTTAGGACCTACAAGACCCCCTTCAAAGTTTTCGAAAGTTGAATTTATTCAAAATTTTGAAATACTTTGAATTTTGAATTTGAAATCAATTTGTGCATGTAGTGAGCTGTCTGCGCAATCTGAGGAATTAGCCCCATTTTTAGGCGCAATCTAAGGCGGCCGTTTCGATTTGAAAAACTATAAATAGTTCTTCAATTCCTTCGAAGTGTCCTTTACTTGCTTTCTTCGTGCACTTGAGAGAAAAATTTCTGAGCTCTTTCTTCCTTTCTTCTCCGACGATCTCAATGGTTCCCCGACGATCCTCTGCCGCTGCTAAGGGCAAGGCCCCCGCCGAATCATCGACTAGGGCTGCACGACGAGCTTCTCGCCATGAAACTGCTCATCCAGCAATGATAGGTAGATGACCTAATCAAAACCCTTTTTAGGGTTTTGATTTCACTGTCCCTTTCAGAATCCATCTCTTTTTAGAGATAGGATCATACTGCGCCACCCCTTTTTAGGGTTCTGGTTGCACAAATCAGTTCATTCTTCATTTTTATGAAGGACGGCTCTCAGCGCAATCGGTTGAACTGCGCTGACAAAAGTCAGCACAATTTACTGATTTGCGCGAGACTGTTAGCGCAAACTGATGTCTGTTTGATTGCGCAATCTTATATTGCACAATTTTATTTTGCGCAATCTAATATTTGCACAAACTGAGTCTTTGACTTTGACTTATACTGAAAATTTTTGTTTTCTTTGTCTGATGCAGTTAATACTAAAGAAGATCCAGAATATGAGAACTTTGTAGGGTCCCTTTCAGAATCAGAATATAAAGTGGACTTATCACATGTGCACTATCCTCAATATGATCTGCCAACCTCCGTCAGGCCATTTGGATATCCCAAGATAATGAGACACTGCAATGTTTAATGAACGGACAACCTTTGGAATCAGCAGACGCTGTCATACACAAGAAACCTTTATTCCTATTCGGTGAAGCTTTTGAGAAAAGTTCTCAACCGAGACCAAGGACGGAAGAAAGGATTGTCCATCAGACGGATAGATCATTCTCGATACCAAATATTCCACGCTGCCTCCCTTTATCCCGGTATGCTCATGTGAGCTATCCGAGGAAGATGGAATGGAACCTCACACCGTTCCAAGATGCCCGTCCAGGAAGAATTTTTGTGAAGAAGGGGCCGAGTAAGAAGGATATGTTCTACAGTTTCTCAGAACGGTACAGTGTCTTATTGAGAGGTCTGAAACCCGGTTGTATTCCGTCAGAGAATTCTTCCTTGTTAATGCCCATCAGAACCCCAATTTTTGCAAATGAGTTTGCGAAGGTCGAAGGGAGATATCCTGAGCAGGACATCAGACTAACTGGATTGGTGAATCCAGATTTTAAAAGATTGAGCTGCATAGCAAATTGGATTCTGACCAAGTTTGAAAGCGAACTGCAGCAAATCAACTTGTACCAAGCAGTGCATGCCACTGTCTATGGTTTTGCTCCGAACCCGCACCTGTTCTTGGCTCTAGCAGAGAGGTACAATTACAGAACAGGGACCTTCATGACTCCCGGCGGAGAAATCGGGTTTGCACTTCATGAGATGCGGTACATCTCTTATTTACCAATGGAAGATGCCCCATATGAAGAATTTGTCCCAACCAATGACGAGTTGGACAGACTCCGGAGAGAGAATGCAGAAATGGTAGCAGTCTTCGAGGAACTGCTATGTCGTTATAAAATCTGTTCTCTATTCTATAAAAGTGCTACATCAAACACTTGCTATTCCTCGAAATGGCTACCTTATCTGTTCCTTAACCATATTCAAGAACCGAAGACCAAGGAACACGATAGGTGCTATCCTGACTTCTTTAAGCCATTGAGCAACACAGAAGTGATGAACTTGATGGAAGAAAGTGGCTATTTTGATAAAGAGATGAAGAATGATTATCAATATCCTCTTTTGAAGAAAGGAGATACTCCCGAAAGTTATTTGAGAGTAGGATATAGACCGATGTCAAAAGAAGCCCAATTAGCAGGGTTTCTGACACATTGGCTCCGTCGGTTTGTAGTCCCGGGATCCAGTACTGTAGACCGCTTCCATCGCGGTGTTCTCTTTGCTGCCGTTAGATTAATCTTCGGCTATAAGATGGATCTTTTGTCAGCGATGACTTGTAAGTTAAATGCTGGTCTTCGTCTGTACGTCGATCTGGTGCTGAAATCCAAAGGTGAAAAAGAATTTCCTCGGTTGGAATTATCGTATACATATCTATTTTGGGTGGTTGCTCCTTCACCATCCTACTTTGATGGACCCCGGCATGGGACCGGTCGACGGCAGCTTTTTGCGGAGATACTCTCATAGTAAATAAAAATTCACTGCTCTGAGAGATTGTAGATATGCTCTGAACCTGAGCAAAGGATGGAACTTTTATTGCACCCATCCTCCTGCCGGATACGAACAAATGCCGACAAATATGATTGACTCGAAGATGCATCCTCCGAGCCATGCAGCTTTTGAGTGGTTGAAGACAATTCGACCGTCCCATTTGGTGTACCGGTTTGAAGATGAATGTTATTTAGAGCCATATCTCCCCAGTTGATTTGCTCGGCAGTTCGGGTACGACCAATTTTATGTGGGGAATGCTATCACGTGCCTTCAAGGAAAGGGTTTTTTGATAGATGGGGCCTGAGCATGGGCTTATTATAATGCTCGAGATACGAAAGCGACGTTCTCGATGCCAGTAAATAGCAATCATGGACCTCGGATGCTATTTACGTACTCAGTATTCTATACATCTTCGAACACCTTTGCTGAGAATTTCAACCTTGCAGATAGCTTCGCATCTTCAACAAGATTGAACAGAGGAGGAATCGCCATGTCACTCCCAAGAAATGATGAAGTACATAAGCCAGTAGATGCGCCCTTGGAAGCTTCAAGGGATGTTATGTTCCCTCAAGAAGTTAACGCACCACTACGTATCTCTTTAAAGATGGGCAAATCTTCAGCCAAGAAGAGGAGAAGAGAGGAGCCTCCTGCTCCAGCAGCAAAGAAGAAATTGATCTTAGATCGTTCTTCTGAAAAGATTACAACTAGATCTCAATCTCGGCAGATGGCCGAGACAATTCAGCAAGAAGAGGCTACCACACCGACCTCTGTCCAAAGACAAGTCGAGATTGTAAAAATAGAGAGCCCTGAGAGGCCTCTGAAAAGAAAGAAGCTAGCCCAAAGAAGAAATCGAGCCCCATCTTCAATAGTAGTGGATGCTGCGACTGGATTCACTTTGCCATCTCCCATTCCTATTTCAGAGCCTAGGAATAAAACTCCTAGTCCAGAACATAGAGAAGAGATCGAGCAGAGGAAAGATCTTGATCTAAGAACTGAGGCCGAAGAGCCCAGAGGAAGTATTATGGAGGAAGTGGAGGAAGAGCAAAATGTTGTACACTCTCTTCCACCTGCTGCGGAGATGACTCAACTTCCGCCTACTCCTAGAACTCTCCGCGAAGAGGAAGATCGCGAAGTGATTGTGGCTCTAGAAGATTGCAGCTACAGCCCGCTGGAGGACTATTGTGACCAAGTTGCAACTACCAGCGGGAATGTACCAGAAGAAGATGAAGATGAGAAGAGCTCTTCGTCTGAGAATATTGATGAATATATGCAAGATCTTGAAAGGGATGATGAAGTGCATATATCTCCTAATGCTATTGATGATACCTTAAATCCTGAAGAGGATATTGAGGTTCCAGAAAACGCTACTGATACCTTAAATCCTGAAAAGGATGTTGAGGTAGAAGTATCTCCAAAAAAAGCAGCAAATGAAGAAGCTCCGGAAGAAACTCCCGCCACTGATCCTCAAGGTATAAAATGAAATTAGCAATCTCCTTTTAAATAGATTGATAGCTAACGTCTTTATTTGTATTTTCTGCAGATCTTGAGACTCCTCTAGCACCTCCGACGTGCACAGACATAGTGCCTATAACGACGGTGGTTGTTAGTAGCAGTCATCATTTATCATGTGGTTCTGAAGCGGGCAGTAGCCAAGCTGTTATGGCTGAAGCTACTTCTGCTCGGCCAGAGTCTATTCCAGCAGATGATAGGCTCATTGCTGGATTCAACCATGGTAAGACAGTTTACACTTTTAATCTTCTTGGACAATAGCAAACAACAGACAAAAAATAATAATTTTTACTTTTGTAGAAGAACAACCAGAAGGGGCAACTAACTCCACTTTGGCTCCTTTGTTCAAAGAGCCCGCTGTCCAGACGCGAGAGATTGAACATCCTGCGGCCTCGTCATCAACAGGAGTAGCTGCAACTCCTGGTGCTATAGCAACTAATAATCTTGTGATTCAATCATTTACCAGATGCTTTTTTGAATCTTTGGGACCTCTAGTAAAAAGAATGATGGAAAAAGAGGGTACTGATTTTTTTTATGGTTAGAGGTCCAACTTCTCTCCTAGTAAGGGCTATCCGGAAACAAGGTGACGAGGCTCAAGCCACTCTCCTGGAACATATTTTGAATGAGTTAGAGATTTCCATCAAAAGCTATAAAGAGCTCAACCAAGGAGATGTGGAGTCTCTAGTGCAGGCAGAATTCGAACAACTGGCTCAAGCAGCTGACATTGAAACGGTCAATCTCCAGAATCTTTTGGAAGCTTTCTCTACAAAATCTGCTGAATATAACTCCAAGCTGGAATCAGTAACCTTGATGGCTGATAGAAAAGAGAAGAGAGCTGCTGAGCTAAGGGCAGAGATTGCTCGTCTCCAGAAGGAATTAGAAGATGAAGTTGCTGATCATCAACTTGCAACCCAACAATTCAATGCTCTGATTCAGGAAAGGGATGAGTACGTAGAAGCTCATAATGCTGAGATTACTTGCCGAATGGTGACCATGCCTGCTTTCAATGAAGAAACCGGGATAGAAGAAGCCAGAAGGAGGGTGATGTCCACTCGTGAAGAACGGCTGCAGACTCTAAAGCAGCAGATTGATAATCTGATAATACCTCCGTCTTAGTGGAACATTTTGTATCTTTATGTCTTTTGAAGTACATGTGTTTTTGTAATGTCTCATATTTCGATTAATAAAAGACATTTTTGTTGTGACTCCATTATTTATTGCATATCTTGTTCAGATATAAATAATAGAGATAGAAAATATATTCAGAGGTGCAAGACATGATATATTTCTTGATGATTTTATAGAAAATAATTATATTCATTATATCTGCTCAGAGGTAATATGGACGTGGCAGAATATACCGAATATTATTATCTCAATTGACAACTTAATCGAAACGATAAGTTGCTGATATGGATATGAGATGAATGGAAAAACCGTCAAATAATGGAATGAATGGACAAACCGTCAAAATAGATAATAACGAACGGATGAACCGTCAAGTGATGATGAATGAACGGGTGAACCGTCAGATGATAATAAACGGACGAACCGTCGGGTGATAATGAGCGGATGAATCGTCGAATGAATGTGAATGGGTAAACCATCGGATGAACGTAATGAACGGACGAACCGTCAAGTGAATTAAATGAACAGATGAACCGTCAGGTGATGGATGTGTTGCTTCGTTATCTGCCTATAAATAGAACAAAATTTTAGCAGAAAAGAGCACTTCCCATTTTCTAACATAAAAATGTCATCTGGAGATACATCTAAGAAGGCTGATCTTGCCCCAAAGGTTGAGAAGGGCAGTGAAGAATGTCCTGTTAATCCAGTTCCATCAAAGGAAGCAGAAGTAGGCGAAGGTTCATCTGCACCCAAGCCACCGCGAGACATCCTGGACTTTCTGCTTGAACCAGGAAGGACCGAAGAAGAGGAAGCCATGAGGATGGCCGCTTGCAAGTTCCTAGTGGGTTCCAGCAAGGAGGTTCTCTGCTCTTTTGCTGACCGTATTTTTGAAAAGGACGACAGTGGTCCACGTCCAAATGTAGAGAAGGATGATAGTGACCTTCCTTAATATCATGTACTATTATTCATGATGAAATAAAATTTTATTTACGAACTTGCACTTGTCTGATGATTTACAAGCATTTACATTTATACATAGTACTTTTTAAGGAACTTGCTATTGATAGGCATCATTGCAGTTCGTCCATCCAGTTCTGAGAGTTGATAAGCTCCATTTGAGAAGACTTTGCTTATAACGTAGTGACCTTCCCACTTTGCATCGAATTTGCCTTTACTCATATGAGTCATAGTCATAGGACGTCTGACTGTTAAAACAAGTTCTCCTTGCTGAAAGGCTCTGACCTTAACTTTACGGTTGAAAGTCTTAGAAATGCGAGCTTGGTATAACTCAATATGTTGTTGAGTCATTAACCGCTTTTCATCAAGTGCCTCCAATTCTTGAAGTCGAAGAAGATCATTGTTCTCTGTAGTAAGCTCGTTAGCAATAGCAATCCTTAAAGAAGGAATTTGAAGTTCCAGAGGAAGAACAGCTTCACAGCCATATACCAAAGAGAAAGGTGTAAAACCTGTGGGGTTGCGGATCATAGTTCGATAGGCCCATAGACATTCTCCAAGCTTTTCACTCCAATTCTGTTTGTTAGTGGATACAAACTTTTTGAGGAGCTTAATAATAGTTTTGTTGAAGGCTTCAGCTAAACCATTAGCGGCAAGATTGTAGGCAGTCGAGGCGACATTGTCAATCCGGTGATCATCACAGAATCTGGTGAATTTTTGGCTGATGAATTGCGGTCCGTTGTCATGAATGATTCGTCGAGGGACACCAAATCGATAAATGACATGGTGTTTGACGAAGTTGATGACACTACTGGTCTTGACTTCAGTCAAGGGTATAGCTTCAGCCCACTTAGAGAAGTAGTCTGTTATTGCTAAAATGAACTGATGTCCTCTAGAAGAAGGAGGATTAATAGGACCTATGACATCCATGCCCCAAGCTTCGAAAGGCCAGGAATCGGCTGTCGGATGTAGAAATTATGAAGGTTGATGAATGAAATCTGCATGAATTTGACAGGTTCGACATTTTCTTGCATATTCGATGGCATCTGATACCATAGAAGGCCAGTAGTAACCCATTCGTCGGATGCGATCCTGTAGTTTAGGATCGGGTTGATGTGCTCCGCAGACACCGTCATGAGCTTCACGTAACACCTGTTTTGCTTCCTCACCAGCTAGACAGCATAAAAGGAGACCGTCATAAGTCCGCCGATAGAGAGTCTTGGTGGTTTGATTGTAGTAGAACCGTAGAGATCGTCGTCGAATACTTGTAGCCTCCGTAGGATCTTCGGAAAGTATGTCGTGAACCACAAAGTCGATGAAAGGAGTTCTCCAATCTTCATTGATAACATTAATTTCAGCAAAATTACTGAACTCGATGTTACGATTGTTTTCGACACAAAACAATTCTCGATTAGGGATAACCACCACTTGTTGTCTTCTGATGGGAACGGCTAAGACTGCTGCAAGATTGGCTAAGACATCTGCTTCAGTATTGCAAGCTCGGCGTACATATTCAATAAAGAAAGCTTTGAATGATGTAGCTATGTTGATTGTTGATTCAAAGTAAGGTACCAGATCTTGATGATGGACTTCATAAGTTCCTCTAACCTGGTTGACAACCAGCTTAGAGTCGCCGTAAACTTCGAGATATTCAATGTTCAATTGCTTGGCTAATTGAAGACCGATGAGTAGAGCATTATACTCTGCTACATTATTGGAACAGGATTCATCTAGAGAGTAAGCTCTTTGGATAGTTGATCCGTCTGAAGAAACGAGAACAACTCCAACTCCTGCTACAATAGCACCATTAGGTCCGATTCTGGATGCTCCGTCAAAGAATAGACGCCAGGTTAGAAATTCTTCAGAGATCAGGTTGACTTCCAACGTCTCGTCTGGGATTTTATCATAAAGCTTGGATGTTTCTGGTACGGGATAAGACGCCAAAAAATCTGCCAGTGCTTGACCTTTTGAGAAACATACACCATATCATATTGGGCTAGAAGAATGGCCCATGTAGCAAGCCGAGAGTTGAGTGTGCTAGGTTTCTTCATCAGTACCCGAAGAGGATTGACTCGGGATATGACATGAATGGTTTGACCAATGATGTAATGCCTTATCTTTTGAACGGCGAACATAAGGGCTAGACATTCTTTTTCAACCGGACTATAACGGTGTTCAGCACCAATCATAGTACGACTGAGATAGTAGATGGCCTGTTCATGACCTTTTTTATTCTTTTGGGCGAGTAAAGCACCCAATGAATGGTCCATAGCACGGACGTACATTAAGAATGGAATACCAAAAATTGGTGGCACCAAAACTGGTGGGTTCATGAGATATCATTTGATGTCGTCGAATGCTTGTTGACATTCTTCAGTCCAAATAAAAGATACACCCTTCTTTATTAGTTGAGTGAATGGTCTGCAGTGTCCAGACAAGTTCGAAATGAATCTCCTGATGTACGCAAGTCGACCTTGGAATCCTCGCAGCTCTTTTAGATTGCGTGGAGGACGCATCTCTTGAATGGCTTTGATCTTCTCGGGATCCACGTGTATACCCTTAGAGGTAATAACGAATCCGAGAAACTTACCACTAGAGACACCCAAGAATGACTTGGTGGGATTCATCTTGAGCTGATGTTGACGCATGAGATTAAAGATTGTTCTCAGATCTTGGATGTGATCTTCTTTTAGACAACTTTTAACAGCAATATCATCAACATAACATTCAAATGTTTTACGAAGATGTTCTCTGAAAATGGTACTCATAGCCCGTTGGTAAGTTGCACCAGCGTTCTTGAGACCAAATGGCATCACTGTGTAGCAATAGACTCCCTGAGGAGTACGGAAAGATGTGTGTTTTTCATCTTCGGGATTCATCTTGATCTGATTGTATCCAGAGAATCCATCCATAAAAGATATTCGCTCGAACCCACAGGTATTGTCAATCATGACGTCCGTGATAGGGAGAGGAAATTCATCTTTCGGACATGCTTCATTAAGATCCCGAAAGTCGATGCAGACTCGGACTTTGCCGGTTTTCTTCAGAACTGGAATAACGTTGGCTACCCAATCAGGATGTTGTTCTTCTCGAATAAAGCCACAAGCGATAAGCTTCTTGACTTCATCATCGATTGTGTCCATCATTTCAGGCTTGAATCACCGTTGCTGCTGTTTGACTGGTTTAGCATTAGGCAAAATATTCAATTTGTGAGTAGCAATTTTGGGATCTAAACCTGGCATGTCTTCGTAACTCCAAGCAAAGACGTCAATGTATTCTTTAATGAGAAGAATAAACTCTTACTTATCTGCTTCTGGAAGATTCTTGCTAATAAAGATTGGACGAGGTGACCCGTTTTCTCCTACATCGACTTGAACTAGTTGATCTTCAGTAGGAGGTTCTCTGTGTTCAAATCGGAGTACCCACTGATTATCTATCTGTTGAGCCCAAGGATCTGTTTCAGGATTTTCTTCAACGTCCTCATCATAGCCTTCTGGAAATTCAGCGGAAACCATATTAGAAGATACGATCATACGATGGACTTCACCGATGCAAGTGTCGGAGTCCCATGATATGGAATCGAAAGAATTAGAACGTTCTTCGCTATCAGAGTCAGAAACTGCTGGGGATATCATCGGAGGAGAAGCATATCCGAGACCTCTTTTGGTCTTGCTATAGTATATATCAGATTTTCCTTTTGGAACAGCTGTGCGAATGGGAGTTCGTCTACCCTTACCGTAGTTGAGGCCACTTTTAAAGTCATAACCCATCTTACGGATGATGTCTTTTGATTGTTGACTATAACGACGGAGTTGTAGATGTCCTGTATCGTTAAGCTTGCTATCATCCGTATAGCTGAATTGTTGTTCTGGTCCTTTACTAAAAAGTATTGGACTTTCGCCTTTCTTTCGAGCAGGGACAATACGGTAAGAGTCATCTGGATCTTCAAATGAGACTTCTGTCTGAAGAGATTGTACAACTCCCATTGTAAATGATTTGAAGCTATCTAATATATCCAAATAGCATTTAGTATGATAAATAACATCAGTATACTGGAAAGTAGATGCTTTTTCATTAATTTGTATATCTGTATTTACAGCAGAACCTTTAGCCTTAGCAGGCTTAGTCAGATTGATTACAAGAGGGGGAGAAAAAGAACATGGAGGAAGCTTGTTACGACGAAGGTCAATAACAAGTGGCTCAGAAGAGGTGAGCTCCCTTTTTTCCTTGTTGTGAGTTAAATCAACAACAAGTGGTTCAAAAGAAGTGAGCTGCTTTTTATCCTTGTTACGACGTAAGTCGATAACAAGTGGCTCAGAAGAGGTGAGCTCCCTTTTTTCTTAATCGTCATCAACCGATTCTTTCTGAACTGGCAAGTGAATAGCCAATGGTTTAGAGGACTGAGGATGGGAAACACGCCCTTTGACAGGTATGATGAGAGTGTCATTGGGCACTGCTTTCTGGTCTTCTTCAATATCCATGGCCAATACCACTTTCATAAATTCTTCCTTATATATACGAGCGTCATTGCAATATACTTCGACGCCCTTGAAAGGATAAAGGTCTGCAACTTCTTTGTGAACTTCTCCTTTGTCATCGACATATTTAAAGCATTGATAAAGAGTTGATGGAACAACATTATGTTCATGGAGGAATGGTCTTTCCAGAAGAGCGTTGTAAGAACAACCATGATTATCGATGATATGGAAGGTCACCTTTGTGCGAAGATTGCCTATTTGGAGTTTTAAGCGAATCTTACCCAAAGGTTCACTTCTTCCTTGATTGAATCCCAAGATAGTGGTGATTGTGCTTGAAAGACTATGCACTGGTATCTTCAATGCGTCTAGCATCGTCTTTGGCATGATGCTGAGTACAGACCCTGGATCTATCAGGATACGATCGACTTTCATCGAATCGACATACCCTGTATAGTAGAGAGGACGATCATGTCTATTATCCTCTAGTAGCATATCATCCTGAGTGAAAGTGATGTTTGGAATCAACTCTAGGACACTATGACAATGACGACAAGAGACCGGTTCGGCTTTCGGCTTTTTGAAAAGAGTTAGGCAAGTTTCAGCCTGCATCAGGGCTTCACTTAGAGTTTCTCGAGTCTCTTTAGAAAGGCGCAAGAGCTCGAAGATTGATAGCCTAGCCGGTGTATTGGCTAGTTGAGCCAATATATCAAAGTTGTATAGCTTTTCAAGTCCTGTAAGAGATGATTTCTTCAAGGATTTGTCAAAACGGACCTGTTGCTTGCCTTTGTCAGCAACCACCGGCTTGGGAGGAATAGACACTACAACTGGTGAGGATGTGGAAGGGATCTCTTCTATGGAAGCAGGTTGTGCTGGAGCAGGTTCAGAAGAAGAGGTAGGGTCCTCTTGAGCTTCAGAATGATCTTTCAAATAGGCTTTCCCTGATCTGGTGCTAGCAGAATTTCTTCGTCAATTATAGGGTCAAAAGACACCATGTTGCAAGCTTTGTCTTGCCTTTAGAACGACCTTTCTTCTTGGAGGAAGAGGGCACTTCGAATTTCGGAGCAAGATCGGGATGGATCCACATAATTTTGCCGTTATCAAGAGACAAGGGGACAAGACCTTCATTTGGTGGAAGCGGGAGATTCTCAATCTCAAGAGTAGCTTTGGGAATAGGAATAATACCGTGCTGTACCATCTGTGAAGGAAAGTCACCAAACTGGACAGAAACCATATTTGCAGTAACAGTCTTCTCATCTTGCTGCAGAGTGACAACACCAGCATTGACAAGCTCTTGAATTTTGCCTTTGAGCACGTAGCATGCTCAAGTGGGGTGTCCAATGAACCTGTGGTAGACACAATATTTAGGATGATCTGTCTTACCGACTTCATCAGGTTTCTTTGGGTCTGGGAGCTGAATCTTGTTGCTTTTGAGTAAACATTCAAAGATGCTTACAGTGTCATTCTTGTCGAAGAAATATTCTACTTTCGGACGAGGTTCCCTCGGTGGAGGTGCAGAAGGAGTCGGAGTGGATGTAGGTGGAGCCACATTGACAGCCAAAGATTCTTTATTCTTGTTCAAATTGATGTTCAAAGTCTCTTTTGCTTTGCGGTTGTTCTGGCGGTTGCCACCACCTGATGTCTGGTGTTCATCTCGATCGGGGTTAGACATCTGTACCCCCAATTGTTTGAACTTCTCGGCACTCACTTCCGCAGCTTTGGCATTGACAATAAATGAAGGTCAATCTTGAAACTGGGTAGATCTTGTCCACATACTGATGATAGGCAAAAGATTTGCCTTATAAGTATCAATAGTAACAGCAGCTGGAGTTCCGGAAGGCATCTTCAAGGCTTTACGGCGGAACCGTTCGATGAAACTCTCAGCAGTTTCATTGTGTTTATGTTTGATTTTGTTGAGAGCCGACATAGTCATGTCGTTGAATCCTTCATAAAATCGTTCCAGGAAGATTTGCTTGGGACCTGAGAAGGAAGTGATACAACCATCGGGCAAACTTCTGTACCAGTCGTATGCTACGCCGGCTAAACAACCGACGAACACTCTAGTAAGAAGAGCGTCATTTGGCTGGAGTTGAACGATCATTACCTCAAAATGATTGATGAACTGACTAGGAGAAGTACTGCCATCAAACAAAGCGATCGTTGGGATCTTGTACTTCGGTGGGAACGGGTCTTCTTTCCATTCAACTGGATAGGGCTGCTTGATCCCCAATCTTTGCAAATTGTCTTTCTCTTTGAAAGCTTCGAACTGGGTTCGCAATAGTTTGACAGCTTCATTGGCATCTTCAAACGACGAAGGAGGAGTAGGTTGAGTTAGAGTGCTGGAAGGAGGAACAGCATTGTAAGCACCACCCCCAGCCCCTGACTGACTAGGTGTAGTTTGAACTTGTACAGGAGGCATTTGAGGAGGAATTACCCCAGCCCAGTATTGGCAGGTACCGAAGATGCTATGATCTTTGGACTCGCAATAGGTACAGTTGGTGGTGTAGCATGTTGTGCCATAATGATAGAATGCATACTAGCAACCATTTTAGCCATGGTTTTTAGCTTATCTTCAAGTGCAGCGATTCCCTGTTCTTAATTTGTAGAAGTTGAAGCATCTGGATCTTCATTGACAACATAAGCTGTCACTTCTCTTGGTACAGTGGAAGACACTGTCTGTTCAGAGCTTTCGCTGTATACGTCATAGTCGGAGAAAGAGTCGTCTCCTGACTGAGAAGTAGGAAGATAACCTGAAGGATTTTGAGGAAGATTCCTTTGACCGATTGTATCTCGGCTTCGAGAACGGGTATATCGAAACACTCCTTCAGAAGATTCTTGGAGTAATTCTAAATACCGTTAGCTTGGTTTACGAGGTTTTCCATGCTTAGAGCACCTTCTACCCCCAGTGTCTCGGGAAGTCATATTGATAGAAGCATACAAGACTTCATCTTCTTCTGACATAGCTTCAAATTTAACAAAAGTCAGACGATCAAAGACAGATCGTTTTGTTGTTTGACAACAACATTGGATGATGACTTTGTGGTTGCAATGATGATCAGATGGTTGAACTGAAGATGTCGAGATAATATCCCTCTTTTGTCTAAGATGTTCTCGGAGATCAGGAACAACAACAGGACGAGGAAAACTCTGAGGAATCTGTTCTTTGATAATGTTCGGAACATGATTCCGATTCTTCAAATATTTAGTCCCTTGAGTATACAGGGAAGTACTTCATTGGCATAAGTGCTGGGATTTTTAACCCTGGAGATTTGTTTTTGATGATGTTTAGTTTTCGGCATTGGCTGTTTGCGTTTTATCGAAGTGGGTCTGTTGAGATAAGTTCTGAGATCAGCAAATTCACTCCCAGGGGTTTCTGTTTGAGACACCAGCAGTTTTTCCTGTTTGGAACGGGAAATCTTGAGAGTCGAGAGGTCCTGGAATTCTGCTACCGGGGTAGGCAGAATACCTCTTTGATCAGTATAATTTCTCTTGTTATAAAGGAAAGAAGAATCCTTGTTTGAAAGAGTTCTAGTACTGATTGGTGTCGAGGCATGTTCAGATTGATCTTCTTCGGTAAAAACTGAAGAAGATTGAGAAAAGACCAAAGGGCATTTTCCTTTGTTTTGTGAAGAAGGGTTAGCTAAAGAGCGTTTTCCTCTATTGTCTTCCAAGTCATGGGACAAGGAAGTTTGAGAAAAGACCAACTGGCCTTTTCCTTTGTTTTTAAGAGGAATAGGAATAGCCAAAGGACTACCCCCAGTAGATTGCTCAGGAGCAACAGGGTGTTTGGGAAGAAGAGCAGAGCCTTTTCCCTTGTTATGAGAAGAAGATGATTTAGCCAAAAGGTTGTCATTCTTGAATTGTGCAGGAGTAGTTTGTGCATGAATGGATGGCGTACTGGTTCTGTCCACAGAGACTGTGGTTTGCGCATCAGGAGTTCTTGCTATAGAGTACTTAGAGTGGACTCTGGATGCTGGAGCATTGGTTTGCGCAGACATATTGGCAGCCAATTGCGCCAGGGGCATAGGAGTTTTGTATTTGGCCAAAGCAGCATATGAGGTCTTTTGTGTACTGGCAATAGCAGATTGTGCAGCAGTAGCAGAGACAGATTGTGCAGTAGGTTTGATGAAAGAAGCTTTGGACTGCGCAGCAATCTTGTTGGCAGACTGCGCAGAAGTCTTGCTAGCAGCATTAATAGAATGCGCAGCAGTCTTTGGGACCCATACTAGGCGCACTTTGCTTGTGGCAGCAGTGGTTGCAGTGCGAGGAGTGGTCTTGGAATCTATCATAGACTCGTAGGCTGTCTGGTTGATCTTCACAACCAGTGTCTTCTGCGTCTTTCCAATAGACGCTACGTCACATTGAGTTGTCACTTCCTCGTCAGAGGAGAAAGTCGTCCCCAGCAGAGTCGCCATTTTGTTTGCAAAAACAAAAGGTGAAGAACTTTATTGATACAAACTTTGTAAAAGATTACAATTTAAATTCTGGGAATGGTACAACTTTAGGAATCCAATCTAGATGACGATTGCTTTATTCCTTGGATGATGTGAACTTTGAAGACGAAGCCTCTGAAGTTGAAGACAACTCTGGAATTGAAGGCCAAAAAGCCTCGGAAGTTGAAGACAAAAGTCTCGGAAGAATGCAGCAGCACTTGGACAAGAACTCCTGAACTCTCTGAACTTTGAAGTCTGATAATCTAATCTCTGACCTCTGATTATTGATCCCCTTTGAATGGAGACTTGAAACTCTATTTATAGAGTTCTGAGAAATAACTAACTTTTAGTTATTCTGGACTGCGCATGATGGATTGTGCAGCAATTGGATTGCGCAACAATGGACTGCACAGACAGTTACTGGATCATGGGCCAACTGTCTTGGATACATGGCATCATTTGATTGAAATGCGCATGATCGTGCATAGACAGTTACCACAAAATGAGCAATTGATGGCATGAATGCCACGTGTATTTTGTCATTTGTGTTGATAGAACGCGCACACTGAATTGTGCTGATTTTGGATTGCGCAGACTTGGACTGCACAGGAAATGGATTGCGCCAACATAAATTGTACCAACATGGATTGCGCTGCCAGGTGTCCTCGAGCGCCGTGTTGCACGATTAAACGAACGGTCGCCTCGTTCTCCGTGTTGTCAGCTGTCAGAAGATATGATTTGTGTCAGGTAATGATGATGATCTGCCACGTCAGTCTGCACGCTTGGAAGTGTGCGCAATCTAGCGTACGCAATCTGAAGGATGCGCAAACTGATGTCTGTGCAGTTCATCTGAAAGTTGTATTTCTTAATTTTCTGACTTTGTTGGTGTATGCAACTTGATTTTTTAGGACCTACAGTCACCTTCTCAGGTCCAAGCAACGCTCGTTCTCCGACGTCGTCCCAAGCAAGTGGAGTGCGGCAACGACGTCCATAGAGTGCCTCGAACGGTGGCATACCAATGCTAGCTTGGTAGCTGTTGTTGTAAGAGAACTCTACCAAGTGCAAATGGTCTTCCCAAGACCCTCCAAAATTCTAAGACACAGGATCTCAACATGTCTTCTAGCGTCTGGATTGTTCTCTCTGATTGCCCGTCAGTCTGGGGATGGTGGGCGGTGCTGAACTTCAGTTGTGTTCCCAAACTGTCATGCAAACTCTTCCAAAAGTGAGAGGTTAATCTAGTATCTCTGTCAGATACGATACTTACCGGAACTCCATGAATCCGGTAGATGTGCCGCATGTACAGTGCTGCCAACTTCTCGGTGGATAGACCAACCTTGAAGGGGATAAAGTGAGCTGACTTCGTCAGTCGGTCCACAATAACCCAAATGGCATCCTTCCCTCCTTAGGATCGAGGCAGTCTCGACACAAAATCCATTTTTATGTGCTCCCATTTCCACTCCGGAATGTCAAGCGGCTGCAAAAGTCCTGCTGGTCTCTGTCTGCTAGCTTTAACTTGTTGACAAATTAAACATCTAGCCACATACCTGGATACGTCCTTCTTCATTCCGTACCACCACACTATAGTACCTGTATCCCGGTACATTTTGTTGGCTCCAGGATGTATGGAATACTGCGACTGGTGCGCTTCTTGCATCAGCTCGTTCTTCAGTTTGCCAGTTGGTACACAAAGCCTCGTACCATTCTTCAGCGCTCCATCACTGGCGATTGAGAATCCTTCAAGTGTTCCTGCCAGCACTTGATCTCTAAGTTTGCAAAGTGTCTCGTCTTGAAACTGCGTCTCCTTGATTTTGTCCATCAGACTCGAGCTCACTTGCAACTTCATCAACAATGAATCAGCATCCAGCTCCTTCCTTCCAGGCTGTATAATCTCCAGTCCAAGCTTCTCGATGTCCTTTAGCAGGTGCCGCTCCCTGGTCAAAACATCGCCATAGGGTATCGACTAAGTGCATATGCGACCACCTTAGCCTTACCCGGGTGGTACTGTAGATCGATGCCAAAAAAATCCTTCATCAGCTCCAGCCATCTTTTTTGCCTCATGTTCAGCTCCTTCTGAGTGAAAACATACTTCAGACTTTTGTGGTCTGTATATATTTCTACTCTCTTTCCATATAGATAATGCTTCCATAACTTCAATACAAATATCACCACTGCAAGCTCCAAATCATGTGTGGGATAGTTCTTCTCATGAGTCCGTAATTGCCTAGATGCATAAGCAATCACTTTTCCATGTTGTTGAAGAACGCAACCCAGTCCTTTACCTGAGGCATCACTGTAGATTGAGAAACCACCAGTTCCTGCGGGTAGCGCAAGGATTGATGCAGTGGTAAGTCTCTTCTTCAGCTCCTCGAATGATGCCTGGCAATCTTTCGTCCAGATGAACCCTTCATTCTTCCGAGTGAGCTTCGTCATCGGCTCAGCAATTCTGGCAAAATCCTTCACGAACTTCCGGTAGTAGCCAGCCAAGCCCAAAAACTCTTGATTTCAGCTATTGAGCTCGGGATAGACTACTTCTCAACAGCGACTATCTACTTCGGATCCACCGAAATTCCTTCTCCTGTGAAAATATGGCCAAGAAAATCCACCTTGTCTAGAAAGAATTCACATTTGGAAAGCTTACCATACAGCTTCTCCTTCCTCAAAGTTTCTAGAACTTTCCTGATGTGCTCTTCGTGCTCCTCTTCCGTCTTTGAATAGATCAGAATGAAATCGATGAAGACAACGACAATTGATCTAGGTATTCATGGAAAACCTTGTTCATAAGGTTCATGAATACCACAAGAGCATTCGTCAGCCCAAACGGCGTGACCAAGAATTCAAACTGCCCATACGGTGTTGAATGCCGTCTTGGGAATATCTTCCTTCCTGACCCTGATCTGGTGGTAGCCAGATCTAAGATCAATCTTCGAAAACACCTTGGCTCTGCTCAATTGATCAAATAGTTCATCGATCCAGGGCAAAGGGTACTTGTTCTTGATAGTGATATTGTTCAGCGCCCGGTAGTCGATGCACATATGCATTGTTCCTTCCTTCTTGGGCACACACAAGACAGGTGCTCCCCAGGGTGAAGCTCCATCTCGAATGAATCCCAGAGCCTTCAGTTCATTGATCTTGTCCTTCATCTCCTTGGCCTCCTTCAGGTTGACTCTGTAGCATCCCTTAAAAATAAGGGAGAGCCGGGGACTAGGTCAATAGTGAACTCTATGTCTAGATCTGGGGTAATCCGGAAAGACTATCAGGGAAAACATCTGCCATAGAGGTGTAACTAAGAAATTTATTCATGTGGAGAATTACAGCAAAACTCTTATGATTGATCTAAGGACATCCTGTTACAACTTCTTATAATAATAGATAATGCTATACAGCAGTCCTAGGTACTAATCTTCATGGTTCTGGCTCTTGTATGAGCAGTCTCCAACTGCTTCATCTTCTATGAACCTCGAGTCTACATCATGCCTTATTGCAATGGGTGTAGGAGGCAAGGTCTGCTCGATAGGAAGAGAGTCCCTAGGTTGCGGCGTAGCAGGTGTTGCTGGGATAGGTGCTCTGGTATAATGGGGAGATAAGAGGCAGTTCTTTACCCGATGTTCAGCGGATCCACATGCCAAACATTGTCCCAATCTTTTGCGGCAACTAACGGCCTGATGACCAGGCCTCTTGCAGTAGTCACAAGCCAATAGCCTCTTACGACAAGACTGCCGGAAAGTAGAGTACTTGATGGGACCCAAATATCTTCTAGATTCAGGGGTATACCTCCTAGGACGAGGTTCCGCTCCAACTTGGTTTAAGATAGCTAAGGCTACACCATTGACGTTCTTCATGACTTCTCTCGTGATATCCATCTGTTCATGCTGGACTTCAGCTTGAGCCTTCTGGGACTCCAGGATTTCTTGAAATAGGGCAACCATTTGGGAGGTGTTCACTGGTACTGGTGGAGCATCAGGAATGGGTACTTCCTCAAGGAAGTGCAGCTCAGTTTGAGAAGAGGTAGGATCCGTCGGTGTAGTAAAAACTTCACTGGATGCATTATGGGGACGGTCAATCAGCTGCGAGGGAATAAACCCTGGACTTGGTTGAGGAGATGGGGTATGATCCGGAGATGACACCTCATCGCCAGCAGGATTGGTCTTGTCAATGGCCATTCTCTGGAAGGTTTAGGATGCACACATAGCAAGGTAGCCTACCAGTCTATAATCAAACAAAAATATTTATTTATATATAATTCGGACCTATGTTGTGACAAATTAATGTTCTAGTGTTCTAATTGTTTCTAGGTATGTTTTCCTAAGTTGTTGTTCTGACGACCTGCATGGGCCACCACTAAAAACATGTCACGACCCGATCCCAAATAATTAGGTCGAACCGGATAAAGCCCAGCCTGCACCGTTGTTGAGACGGCGGCAGTAAGCTGTTCCATTAGAAGGTAATCCATAACAACATCTATATTTGTCACAACTCAAAATTCGGAAAATAAAACTTTATTAAACATTTGAAATAAGTACAACTGGAATGTGAAAGAACTGAATTAAAAGCTGAAATCAAATTACAAAATTCTAAAACAACAAATCTAGAAACAGAAAATCTAGCTAAGCGTTCGGCTCGCCGGCCTCAAGTCCTGCGTCCTCCAACAGGGTACAGAACCGGATCATATTAGCTGTTGTATAGTATAACAGCTCAGCATCCTCGATGTTCCCTAAAAATGTTATCTCCAGTCAGGAGGGAGCAAAGTACAGTTCATGCTAATTTGACAATTAAAATAATAATAGAATCATGCACTTTTAAACAATTTGAAGTAAACATTTTTCTAGCAGTAAAACAGTGTGATTTGAATAGGCAATGAATATGACCGTCTTGGGTTGTACAGTTGTATCCTATTGATACGATTTGGCTTATCCCCGTGTGTAAGAGCGGTAAGCTAAAACTGGCCTAAGTTATTGTTTTGGATGTAGTCATAATCATTACACTACTCTCCCAGTCCCCAAACAGTTACAGTAGTTACAGTCAGTGCTCTCAGAGAGAGTTCCGTATTGCATCGTGGTTTAAACTTGCATTAAAACGATTACTAAATAATTGTAAACTAACACAAAATATACTTGCCTCAAAATGGACTGGACTGAAAATGTTGAAGACTTCAAGATGGGAATTAGGATCGTCATCGAATTCCTACATTCGAGAAATTGACTCAGAATCCAGGGTTACCAATCTAACTACGCTAGTTGAAATCTCTAATTGTGTCATAATCAATTTTAATTCTTTATTAACAAAACACGAACAAAAAACACGATTATTGGTGCGTTGAATTAATAACGAGGGAAAGATCGTTTAAACTTTGTATTTTGGGAAAAACTCGTCGATACCAAATTAATTGATTAAAACTTTATATTTTCATATTTATACATATAAAACTAAATTTCTTATTTTAATGAGAAAAATATGATCGTTGTTAAATATTAAAACTTATAAATTTTATTGTGAGAAAACTTTATTAATTTTTATAAAAATAATTATATATTTTGATTTACACGTACGCTACAAAAACTCGCAAAACCAGAAAATAACAGAAAATCCAACTTACAAGTCACAGAGCCAACAACCAGCTGGGCTTATGCCCATTACAATTTATTTACATAAATTGAAATAAGACAAAAACGATTGTTAGTTCAAAACTTCCTATAATTTAAATATGAATAAAATAAAAATAAATTAAATAATAATGAGTCGCAGATATGGTCCAATCGTTAACTAGGCTAATGCCACAACGTCCGGGCGAAGCCGGTTTCGTTTGCACTTAGCCGGGGCCCATTGACCGATACGGTCGTCGTCCAAAATCCAAAATATTTAATATATTTCAGAAATCCATTTTAAAACCATTTTTAAAAATATAATTAAATTTACGGAAAAAAAATCCGGCAGCATTTCCTCTATTTTTGGTCAACCCAAAAACTGGGAAATATGCCAATATTTTTCCTGCAAATCCCAAACCAGGGAATCCCAATATATATATATATATATATATATATATATATATATATATATATATATATATATATATATATATATATATATATATATATATATATATATATATATATATATATATATATAACCACAAACATTCCATATATAAATTCGGAACGACCCGGAACAAATTCGGGAGTCCGAAATTAAAACAAAATCCGAAATTAAAACAAAACATCACATCAAAATATCAGGAGGATCCGAAACTAAAATATTTAGAAAATCATTTCCGTAAAGTTTCGAAAATAAAATAAACCAACCAACAGAAACTTCCCGACGTTCCTCGGAAAATCCCGGAAACGACGTTCACCCCAAAAATCGAATTTCCCGAAGGAGATTCGTGGACCAATTCTCATCTTCGACACGGGGAGGGACGAACTACTGTGATTAACCAGGGATTATCCAAAACGACGGAATCCGAAGGGTTGCCTCGGAGTTGGGACGCGCAAATCCACAGATCGGGGTTGAAATTCAGCGAAGAACGCTGTCCAGAACAGCGGACAGCCTCGGGGTCAGCGCTGGGTCGCGGCGGTGGAGCGTCGGGCGGCCGAGAAAACTCGTCGGGGGAGCCGGGGCAGCCGGGAAAGGCGCCGCGGGGTTGGGTTCGGCCGGCGAATGGCCGGGAAGGGCGTGAGCGGCGCTGGGAGGGCGCGGAGTCGGCGAGGGGCGTCGGGTGATCAGCCGGCGGGGCCGGGGTCGCGGGCCTCAGGGGCGTCGGGTGCTCCGTTGGGAGGCTGGCGAAGGGCGCCGCTAGGAGGCCGGGGTCCGCTTGGGGAAAGGATGCTGGAGGGTTTGGGGAAAAGGGGAGAGTAGGTGATGGGGTGTTGTTCTCTTCCCTGGAGAAGATGTAGAGGGAGAGGTGGAGTAGTGGTGAGGGATGGTGTGAGTGAAAGAGTGAGGAGTTATAAGGGGAGTGGGAGAGTGCTGTGGGTGCGAGTGATTTTAGGGAGAGCAAAGTCAGGAGAAAGAACATGGGTGAGGGGAAAAAGGGGAGTTGGTCCACGGGTGGACCAACTCAATGGTTTATTTTTTTTAATTTTTTTTAACAAAAATAGAAGTCAGAATTCAAAAGAGAGGATTGGGTCCGGGTCTTGGTTCGGGAATCGGGTCCGGGCTCGGGTCTGGTCGACAAACAAAAGCCATGTTTATTATTTTCGAAATTGATTTTAAAAACCCAAAAATGATACTAATAATGATAATAATAATATTTTAATATTAATAATAATCACACTATAAAATTGGGTTTCATATTTTCTTGCGTCGCTAATATGACTTATTCTGGTAGTGACTTATTCTGGTAGTGAAAATAAATTTATCTTTAAACATAAATATCTTTAAAAACTATATTTAAAAAATTAATTTAATCTTAATCTTAATATTAATGTTAATTTTAATATTATTTCTAATGTTAATTTTTTGGTGTTAATGTTATTGTTGATATTAAATTTGATTTTAACATTAATGTTAATTTTAACATTAACATTTACACTAAAAATCTAATATTAAAATTAAAATTAACATTAATATTAAGGTTAAGATTAACTTTAGCACTAAAATTAAAATTAATGTTTAAATTTAAATTTAAATTAATATCAACATTAATATTAAAATTAAAATTAATATTTGAAATATAATTTAAAGGTATATTTATTTCTAAAGATAGATTGTTTAAAAAATATATCTCTATCTTAAAAAATTTTTATCTACCTCTATTTTAAAAAATAAATAAGTCTCTCTCTGTTTTAAAATAAATAGATAGATAAGCCTTTTTTTTTAAGATAGATATATGTTTGTTTTTAAAATGAGAGATTTAAATTTTTGAAAGAGAAAGAAATTAGGAAGAAAAACATATGTATATTTCCGCAGCATGTTTTTGACTTTTTTTCTCTCCGTAAGAAATTGGTCTATCCCATAACTTTTTCCGTAAACTTATCCCTATAAGAAGGGAGAGTAAATACATATATATATATACACACACACACACACATATATATATATATATATATATATATATATATATATATATATATATATATATATATATATATATATATATATAATATATATATATATATATATATATATATATATAATATATTATATATATAAAATATATATATATATATATATATATATATATAATATATATTATATATATAAAATATATATATATATATATATATATATATATATATATATAGTGTGTGTGTGTGTGTGTGTGTGTGTGTGTGTGTACCACTCCATTAATTGCATGTTCATTTTTCGAAAAGTACCAAACCGATAAGCTAGAGAAACATAAAGACCTTCTTACAGGAGAATCCTTAACCTCGCAATCAATCCTAGAGTGCTGAGAAGAATTATGCCACGAGCACTACAAAAAAAGTGGACTTTTGGGACGACACTATTAGGAACGCTAGTCTAAAACGTCATAAAAAAATATGTTTTAGGACGACTATATTTTTTGTAACAAAAAATAGTATTATTCGGGACAGATTGAAAAATGGATATCTTATTTGGGACTATTGAAACTTTTTGTCCCAAATAAATGATAATACCATCCCAAATAACTCGGCAGGAATGTCAAATATTCGGCGGATCTTTACCAATTTTTTGGGGAAATATTTTCCTCTCCTATTCCCTCATACCCGTTGGATCTCCCAACGTAATTCCCCACCATAATGTCACAGAAAATCCTCACACATTTTTTTCGATCAAAGTCCACAATTAATATGCAAATTGTAACACATTTTTTGGTTAGTACCGTTACAAGCTTATAACGGTTATAATCGTTACTATAGGTAAACAATTGTTAATAAAAGTCTAATTCTATATCTTTATTATTTTTTATATTATTTGTAACAGTAAAAATTGTGACAATTTTGAAGTTTAGCTCACATGCATAACATGTGCCAGAAGAAAGTGTTAAAGTCTTCCAAAGGCCATCAATTTTTTCTCGCACTTTTTTTTTCAGGGTTTCCCCCTTCCCCTCTCTCGACCTTCCTGTGACCAGGAGCCCGCCGACTACTCTTCCCTCCTCCAACACTTGCGAAGCAAAGATTGTATGTCCTCTCCTTCTCTCTCACAATCTCAAGATTTTCTTAGGGTTTCGGTTTTCTTAGGCCCGCCGACTATGTTTTGGTTTTCTTAGGGTTTGAGAATTTTCTTCTCTCAAAATCTCAAATTTTCTAACACCGTCAAAGTGGACACCTGATTATAACATACAAACCATGTTCCACCTTTTCTTTCCTTTTTTTCTGATACTATTATTTTAGAAGCATGGAATTTCAGGACCAGAAATCCTATGCGCCAAACATTACATGCGCCAGAGAGCTCAGATGAAGTACTTGGCACAGCAAATAGCAAAAGCATAGACATTAAAAGAAGATTTTTATATAAAAGTCTATTACATGTCTAAAAAAAAGAGCTGTACAAAGGAGAATTTCTACAAAGAAGACCCTAAGTCTACAGCTAGGCGCAGCAACTACCCTGCGCTCTCAAACAGGCGCATCTCGCCATACGCTCTCAGCTAGGAGCATCCCTTCAGCAGCTCAGTTATGTGCATCCTCAGTTATGTACATCCCTTCAGCAGCTCAGTTATGTGCCGCCCTTTCAGTCAGGCGCATCATGAAGTCTCAGCATATGCGCCATCAAATGCTTCGACTAATGAAGCATTTATTGAGCAGAACGAGGGTGGACAATCAACCCTCTAGCTGGAGGAAGAGCTCTCCAAACCAAGGAAGAGGAGAGCATCGCAATCGACCCGCGGCTAAAGGAGCAGCTTTCAACCCAACCAGAATGGGCAACACCCACTCTAGCGGAAGGAGGAGCTCTCCCAAAGCCCAAGGAAGTTGATCGGAGCACCGCAATTCCGATCTGCGGCTCTTCCAGCATAACGGAGACGAGGCTCGAGTATTCTGATCTTTGGATGCAACAGGCACCTTTCCCTCAGAAGCCCTCAACTCCGACTTTTGGATGTAACAGTCACCTTCAAGTGCATCAATGAAGACAATGCGTCGCATCTTCACCCTCGGGGGCATCTCGTCAACAGAATGTCCTCGAGAAAACAAGTTCATTTCGGAAGGACGTAAGAGAACGAGAAGCAAACTCTCTCCATGCCACTATTTATAGGCCGGGCAAATCATACCCATGCGCAAGTGGCTGGCTCTCCGAATCCCGTACAATAAATTTGCATTAAATAGGTAATGAACCTGACGCTTCGAATTCGGCCAAGAAACGGCTATTTAAAGCACTCGAAGAACATAACAGTTGGACCAATAAAGACGTGTCATACAAAACGGATGTGCCGGTCAGACCGCGCATCATACAGATACGCCCATCAGCACCAAGCGCCTTATGAGGATGCGCCCCATGCGTCCCTATGCACCTAGTAGAACGCAGATCGATGCGCCCACTCAAAGGCCCATCACCTGTCAAGAACATTAAATGCTGAAGTCTGACAGAGTTGGCAGCACGTCCCCCGAGGACTGAACAGTTGACAGCTTTTTTAGAAGATGAAGCATCGCCGACATCAGCATCATCATTACTTTCCTTCGACGGTTACAAGCCACGTGGGCGCCCAACTATTCGTATGCGCCTCCGTAGCTATGCGCCCAAATCTCTGCACGCGCCTCAAAAGCCGTGTGCCTCAGACTTTTCTTTGATCCCTAAAGACAGAAGTCAAGTCACTACTGAAGCCTCGTATGTGCCTCAAAAGCCGTGCGCCCAGACTGGTTCGTGACTCCTAAAGGTTACAAGCCAAAGTCTCCTCATGCGCCCAATCCTAGGCGCATCCTATCTGATCACTCTCCGCCAAATCCGAGATCTTTGAGCCATAGACCTACGACACGTGTCCTTTGACTCGATTCGGCCTATGAAGAGGTGCTAATCACCCAAGATCTCAGCAACTGAAAGATCCTCTCCATTGCTACGTGTCAGCTCGGCCGCAGTCCACAAAGGCAACAGGAAGGATTCAACTCCTCAATCATAGCGTATCGCCCATGCGCCTCCATCAGCAATCACCACGTGGCATCCCCACAAACAGGCGCATCCTACATATGCACGCATAAGAGCCAGCCTGCAAGATACAAATAGAGGGATCATTTTCTTCTTCCACACGGACATACATATACAGAGACAGACCTACGAATACACACAGAAAGGCAGATACAGACACTCAACGTCTTCTTCCTCTCTACAAGCTTCGGCACCCAGAGCAACTCAGACCTTCAGAGAACCGAGAACCATCGTCAGATCGTCAACGGAGTTAACGAATTACCACTCGCTCCATCGGCACAAGGGACCCAGATAAACAAAAGTGTACTCCTAGGACTACGTCTAAGTCCTACATTGTAACACTGTTCTGTTTGTAATTGAAATTTATAATCAAAAGATTTTAATGGCAAACAAGCTGGCGACTCTGCTGGGGACCTCTTTCTCCTCCACCGAGAAAGCTGTATCGCAATCCGACGACGTGAAGGTGGGCTCCTTCCACAAGACGCTGGTCGTACGCCTCAATCAACAGGCGTATGAGGAGTTCATCTCTGAAGGCAGTGCGAGTCCTTCGAAGCGGCTGCCGAAGCCGAAGAAGACTCGTCAGGTCTGGATGCGCAAGGTCGACGCCTCTGGCACCATCACCGAAGGGGATGCGCCGATGCAGCCTACCCTTCCTGCTGACGTCCTTAGCATCCAAGATGCGCCTACCAGACAGCGCATCTCTCGGAAAAATGTGCGGCTGACCACATTCCTCAGCCATCTCCCTCTCAGGCGAGGAAGATACGTCGACGGAGCAGGGGCACAGCCAAGCCCCGCGTATCACCTCTAATGCGCCACAAAAGGTCTCTGTCTTTGACAGACTCACTCGCTGTAGTGGCGAGGAGAATTTGGAGTCTGAGTACTATACACCCCAGCGGGCTGGTACGAAGAATTCCAAGACAGCACGGGTCATGCGCCTCAAACGTGCTATGCTGGCAGCAAACCAGAACCATGCGCTCACAATCATGCGCGCTGCTAATGGTAAGATGTATAAGGTCGACTCGGGTGCTTCTGTGCCAGAAATGAGTCGACCTTCAAAGTCCTTGTCTCACTTGGGCGCATCTGTTGCGTTCGTAACCAAGTCGAGCAAGGCAAACCCTGTGGTCTTGAACTCCCGTGCCTCCACTGGTTGTACGTCTAAGGTTCGTTCAAGTCACTGTAAATGTTGTTCCCCCACTACTGATCTGAGCGCCTGTTTGGTGTTGGATCAGGGGACACAGCATTCACTTGACCACCCCGACGCTTGGCCTTGCCATGCGCCTGATGGGGGTACGAAGGTGGCACTCTCCTCCAACGATCTGCGTAACGTGATCTGTAAAACCCCTAAATTTCTACTAATTATTTTTTTATTTTTTTATTAATATTTGTACGAATTTAAAATTTTGTATTGTACGTCGCGTAGTCGTATTTTACGTCGCGTACGAAATCTTATTTTTGCTCGACGAGTGCGAATATGTGCGAGCGTACATATTTTAGAAAAATATTTTATTTTATAGTTTCAAATAATATAATAAATAGTTTTGCTATCATTTCTAACTTGTAAAAGTTATTAATAATAAATAATATTTTCGTATACTAGAAAAGCATAATTATGTAAAGAATATTTTTGCATACATATATATCGTAATTATTTATTGGTCTATTTTAAATAAAATTTTAATTTTTGAGATTTATTAATATTAATATTTTATTATTCAAAAAGATATTTAAAAATATTTATTATTTTCGAAATTATTATTATTGGTATTTTGAAAAATATATTTGGAAGTTATTTTGGTCATTTAAATCGTAATTTGATTTTTGGATTTATTTAAATAGATATCCATATTAGAATTTGATTTAAACTAAAATTTAATTTGATTTAAATTGGATTTGATTTGAGATTTGATCTATTGAATTATTTAAATTAAGTATTGAATTATCTACAATGGGTTTTAACTATCCTAATCCTTATCTTATTGAGAATTCCCACATCCTATAAATAGGCAGGTACTCCTCCAACCTTTTTATTATTTTTCTCCACAACTTCTTCCACAAATTCCACAAGTGCAGTGCCTCGTGTCCGTGTTCCACGTCCCAAAATTTTTATTCCATAGATTACATATACATCCAATTCCCCGTGTCGACAACCCCGACACCATATATCAAATTCCTAACCTATCCAAACCCGCAGCCACCAAGATCGAACCTGTCACCGTCGAACACCTACCGTCACCAACAACCCCGTCGACCCCGAGCACTACGCCAGCACCCTCACCTCCTCCCAGGCTTCTCCGGCCAACTCCCCATCAATCTCCTCCTAACCAGCCTCTTCCACCACCATCGCTGCCCCGACACACCTCTACCATGGCCATTGCCGCAGCCCCAACCAAACCCACGGCCACCGCCTAGGCCGGCACCACCGGCCAGACCCACGTCGACCCCGCCACGACTAAAAACCCATCGTCACCACCACCATCACCGTCATCACAACCACCAAACACCATTGCCGCCACTGCGACCGATCGCCACCAGCGGACCGAACCACCCAGAACTCCCCAAAAACAAAAAAACCCCAAAATTTAATAAAAACGCACAGACCCTTACCTCGCCCTGGCCGAAGTTCGACCACCGACCGGATCCCGCAAGCCGACCAGCACCAACCCCAGCCATTCCCCGTGCCGCCGCAGTTGGAACCTTCCGCCGTAGTCCCGAGCCCGCGCTCAGCCCTCGGCGCACCCTCCGCCGCCTGAACCCTCCTCGTCTCCGTACTTCTTCCTCTCCCGGTGCAGCTCCTCAACCTCTGCCGTGGCCGAAACCCTCCGCCGCCCTCTTCGACCAAGCCCTCGCCGACCGCCTCTGGCGGAAATCACATGCGCCACCGCCGGCGAGCCACTCTAGAGGCGCGTCCATCCCGTCTCCTCCTCGACTCACTTCGCCGCCGTAGCCCGAGCGCTACCCGCTCTCCGGCCTCCCGTTTTGCGCGCATGAACCCTAGCTCCGCCGGCCGGAAACCCTCGAATCCACACTCTCCTTCCCTCCTCTCCGCGCCTCCTCTGGAGCCACCGCGCAGCTCGCCGCTTCACCCCTCCATCTTCCCTTTCCCCTCCGAGAACCGTCTCGAGCGCCGCCGGCGACTCAAGCCTCTCCCTTCTCCCAGCTCCTCTCCGCCGCTTCTCTCCCTCGCTGGCTCTCTCTCTCTCTCTCTCTCTGCTCCTCCTCTCTCTTCCTCTGATTAAAGTCCCATTACTCAAAATTTTCTTTGGAAAATGGTCCCCTTGAAAGAGGAGGACCACAGCCCCATTTTTCTTTCTTCTTTTTTTCTTTTTTATTTTAATTATTTATTTTGTTAATAAAATTTTTTATTAAGGTTATTATTATTATCTTCCGATTTCAGTATATTAAATACATTATTATTATTATTATTATTATTATTATTATTATTATTATTATTATTATTATTATTATTATATTTTTCTTTCCTCTTTTTCTTTCTTACGTATTTGTTAAATTATTATTATTATTTCGATTATTATTATCTATTATTAATATTATTTTAGTAATTAGTATCTACAGGAACATCGGTATATTATGTCTGTCATAATAATTATTTTTCATACTTTGATATTATCAACAAATTGTTTTGTTAATTTTACTATAGTTATTATTCAATAAAATATTTCTATAATATTTATCAAAGTTGTATTTTTTTCATAAAAATGGTATTAGGGATTTGGCCCTATATGTACTTCAAATTAGATCTCCAAGCCTATTTTATGGTATATTAAATAAGATCTTTGACCTAAAAAGTATTATAGTAATATTTTCTAAAAAATTATAGTTTGACCAAAAGTAAGGGTTTAAACCTCAAATGATTTTATGGTTTCAAAAATATTTATTTTCTTTGATTTTCTTCTGTCCGTATCCAAGTCCTACTGTTCCTATTCCTTCGCCCATTTCGAGACTACCTTATGTCCACCCTAACTAAATTGACCCTTCTGGACCTAATGGGACTGTCCGTGCCACCATCCGAGGTCATCATGTATAGTTGTTGCACCGAAGTTGCAGATCGTGCCACCTTGATCATCACAGCACACCAGGCGCCCTACCAGGCAAGACACCTTGCCATTTGTTGTTTAATTATTTTAGCTCATATTCATGCATGTTCATTATTTTCTTTATGCAAAATAAACTATGATACATAGCATAACTGTTAGAATTCACTGTTCAGTTTCCTGCTGTGTATTATTTTTCTTACAAATTAAACCTAGATTTATGGGACCACCTTGTGTGTTGCATTCATTGGCCTTGACACGTTGTAACACGAAGTTGTGTGTCACATGTAGAATACGGAAGTGCGTGATTGGCTGGCCACCAGTACGTACAAGCCGTGCGATAGGAATAACCGCTAATAGAGGTTGCATGCTAGTTTGACTTAGCGGTTATAGAGGATAATGTTGTGGATACAATATAGTAGACATTGGACGGGGAGGATAATTCCTTAGCGTATGGGCTTCGATGCACTTCCCTTGTGACTCGGACTCTCCGCTGGAGATACGGGGTTGATGACCCATGATTACTGACGGGCACTGACGATTCTGCGGAACGTCATGCTCTTCCTGATGGGGCCTCTGGTGCCCAAGGGGGACTACGCCGATCCTATTCAGCCAGGGCCCATGCGTAGGAAGGATTGTTCTTAACAACATTTCACTTAGAATGGTAGGCTACCCTATCCGTTAGGTACGAGTACTTTTGGTTTGGGTACTTGTATCTGACCATGGCTTGGAACAATAACTTGTTGCGGATTAGTTCGTCATATCTTGTCCTTGTTTGGTTGTAGGTGTGACTTACTACTTCGATGAGAAGGTATTGAACCTTGTTGGGGTCCGGATACCATATTGGATTCGTAGCATGGAAAGATACGTCGTCGTGAATTAGTTTACCATCTCCTGTCCTTGTTTGGTTAGGGGGATGGTACACTCGTTCAGTAGGTGCGTATTGGACCATGTTATAAATTCGATTTACTTATTTATTGAGCAATATTTATTCAGTTTATATGGCATGCTATTATGTGTCTTGTTACGTCCCTCTGAGGACCTGGTTGTCTTGCCAGGCGTGTGCTCTTGTCTTTCGCAGGTGCTTTAGCTTTAGCCGTGATCATCGCTATTTCTTCGAGGATGATTGCATTTGGATCGTCTTCGCTTCGCTCGCCACTCATTTCATTTTCTATGTACTTTTTCCTTATTTTGTTGGTAGTGAATTTGTCTCCGCCCAACAAATTGTATCAAGACAAATTTATTCTCATTATATGATCTTTTATTCTTTTATTCTGTGTGGATGAGATTAGTTATGGTTCTACTGCATTTTATAGCTTATGTATTCATATGAGGTTTCCATATATTGGAGTATACTTCGTATGAATACAGCTGGCATGTCTACGTTCCTAGTCCTACGTATTTTGGGACTGGGGCGTTACATGATCACTCACAAACGTCGATCAGGAGAGTCGATTGACAATCACAATGCACCCCTCACAGGGCACACCTGTGTTGTAGTCACCATCAACTGTTGTTGCAAGGCAGCAGTCCCACCAAGACAGTCGGTATTCCAGCAGCTGCAATCATCAACACCCCTCCGACGTCGCCTCAGGAAGAAGGTGTCAATAAAAGCGGAGCCAGAACTAAAGGTTGCTTCATACAACGTAATCCCTAACTCCTCGTCAATCCAAAAGGCGACTGGCAATTCCTCGTCCTCGTCCAAGAGCCAGCGGAGGAAAACTAAGACAACTGTCCCGTCTTTCGGAGTGTTTGAAGGCACTCGGGGGAGAAAGAAGATCTTGGAGGAAGCTGGGGATAGTCAAGCCCTTGTTGATCCTCCTTCTGACCTCCCGGACGTAGCTGGGGGTAGTCTGGCCCCTGTGGACCTGCGTCTCGAAGACGAGGACGTCCTCCAAGATAGAACTAGGGGTAATCAGGCCCTTGTGGATGCTCCTGAAGACGAGGATGTCCTCCAGAATGTAGCTGGGGGTACCCAAGACGAGGCTTCGGGGGAAGTTTCTCTTCTACAAGAGAGCGAGGCCGAAAGCGAAGCCTCAACTGATCCATCCGACTCCAGCCGTGTCATGACAGTATACATGACTGGGGGTGATACCGAGCCAGATACGCCACCAGCGACCTCGTCCAGCACATGGATACCCTGGAGGGAGGACTCAAAACCCTCTCTACCTCCATGCAAATACTGACTCAAGCAGTGTTTGAAATATGGTCTGCTTTGGCCAGAGCGCCTTCTACCGGTCCTGACCCAGGGGCCAATGGAGAATCAAGTGTACCCCTTCAACGGGTATCCTTGGATACAGATCGCCGCGAAGCACCACGGACGTCGGAGCCTTCAAATGCTCAACTCCAGGCGGTACCACCTTTCCCGACTCCCAGCTCCACGGAAGACGTGGTCGAAATGATCAGGGACTTGCGCGAGCATTTTGAGTCCAAGAATAAACAAGAGGAGCGCCAAAAGATGGGGATCCCCCAACCATATCCCCTCGAATGGAACAAAGTGGTTTATCCTCCTAAGTACTAACCACAAACATTGACGCCATACGACGGGAAGGACTCTCCGCGTCGCTATCTGACGAACTTCCAGTCTCAAATGGGACATCTCTCGAAGGAGGATGCACTACACACCAGCATATTTGTCGGGACACTGAAGAGAGTAGCGTACGACTGGTACTGCAGTCTCTCCGATAACTCCATATCTTCCTTCGACGACTTGACACATCTCTTCCTCGACCATTTCTATGACGGCAGGAAGGACATGACAATGGCGTCCCTCATAGAGATACGTCAGAAGGAGAAGAAAACAGTTCGAGTATTCATCGAATGCTTTTGACAGGCCTGCTTCAGACTGCCACCGGGTATGCCAGAACATGCACTCCTCTCATCCTACAGCATGAACATGTTGTCTGCGATCAAACTCTGGCTCAACTCTACTCCTCCTCCCGACTGGAGTTCCTTGATCATCGAAGATGAAGCAGCAGAAAAGAAGGCGTCCAATGCTCGCCTTCGGGGAGTTAGTTTTCTTGCCTTTGAGGACAAGGAGAAACGGCCTGCAGCCAACAACCCTGGATGAGAGACGAAGGGAAAACAGGCATTGATTGTCAATGCCTCCAAAGGTGCATCAGCACCTACCCAGAAGCCTACACTTGCACCAAGGCCAAAGGAGATTTATTCTTTCAACGATGAAGACACCCTACAACTCTTTGAGATACTGAAGCAGGGTGACAAGATCAAGTTGCCGGACCCGAAGCGTCTCGACAAGGTTGGAAAAGCGGACAATCCGAGGTATTATCACTACCATCGGTTTGTTGGACATCCAACTAAGGACTGCTACGTCCTCAAGAACTATATCCAGCACATGATCAATGCAGATGTCATCTCTATCGACTACGAGGAGAAACGGTCTCGGCCAACCTGGTGTCTATCTAATTAGCACCTTGCCGCCAACCACAACACAAGATGGCATCGTCTCCATCCCAAAGGCGAAAATGCAGCTGGTCAACCTACCACCTACTCGTGACAACGTGAGTGGACTCATCCCACTCACCACATCTCGAGGAGAGGTCTTATGGGTTCACCCTGACCTCGTCTCCGAAGTTACTCAACCGGAGGTACGCTCTGTCTCCAAAACCAAGGGCAGGAAGATCAAGTCTTATCGTATGGTCTCTTTCGCTACGGAAGAGGCACTTCCTGTACAGACGCGTTCACATCAGAACGTCCAACCTGACGAAGCTGTCGTCGAGGTGGTGCCTCCTTGCACCATCCCTGATGCCCAGGAAGAGGGCCCCTCCAGGCCTCCAGCAGCTAATAAACAGAAGCACGTAGAGGCCCATTTCGACAGGCCTTTACGAAAGGAGAATGCTTCGGGGCTAGCCAAGCCCCACAACTTCGACATACTGGCACAACTTGCCAGTACTCCTGCCCGCCTATCTCTGTTTGAGCTCCTTCGTCTTTCCAAGGATACTCGTGAAGCTCTCTGTGAAGCCTTGAAGGATGCTGAGTCTTTCATCAGTCAGGTCAAGCAGCCTGAGGATACTCCGACTACGTGCGTGTACTGTCATTGTGCGGATGAAGTTATCCCCAATATAACCTTCATCCAACAAGACATGCTGCTCAAACACAACCGACACAACAGGCCACTGTATTGTACAGGGTATGTCGGTTCTGTCAAGATGAAGCGGATTCAGATCGATCCGGGGTCTTCCCACAGCATCATCCCGAAAACGCTACTCTCAACACTGAGGATCCCAATGTACCGACTGGCGCCTTACAACATAACAATCAGTGGCTTCAATGCTAGCAAAAGCGAGCCGCTGGGCAAAATACGGCTGAAGTGTCATATTGGTAACCTCAGAACCGAGGTGACTTGCTATGTCGTGGATGCTGACGTCAACTACAACCTCCTACTGGGTCGTCCGTGGCTGCATGAGTACATGGTGTTGCCATCTACACTCCACCAATGTATGAAGTACGTGTCCACCAACGACATCATCCGGACGGAGTTCACAGATATTGACCCTTTCAAAGGGGTCGAAGCCTACTTCACTGATACTACCCTACACAAGTCACTCAACAAAGGGGAAGCCAACGACGCTGATGATAAAGCAGAAATAGTGGCAGAGCCGGACATGGAACCAGAGATGATCCCCGGCGCTCCTTTGAAGATCCGACTCAAGGGAAAACCGCCTCAGATACTGCCTCCTATGACTATCAAGCTACCTGGAAAAGCACCAACTGCTCTAGGTAGAACACCTACTGAAGCTCCCTTGAAGATACGGCTCAAGGGAAAACCGCCTCAAACATCGGCTTCCCTTGTGGCAAAACTATAGGGGAAGGCACCAGCCACTGAAGGCGCAGTTGAGGCACCTTTGAAGGTGCGTCTTAAAGGCAAGCGTCCGCAATCATTCGTCTCATCCAAGCTGCCAGAGAAGGCCCACATAGCCCTCTCGGACCCCAAGATCAAAGCTGCGATGGACTCTCCCGAACTAACTCCAGTACTCACAGATGAAGAGCTAGGGGAATACATATCTGCTGATGTAGATACACCCTCTCTGGACAATGTAATCCCGCGAGATAAAATCTCGTGTTTCATCAATAATAGAGTGTCTTTTAATTATTCTAGTCTTCTACATTGGAATGCCATGTATATATTAGATAACGCTCTACGGTCGTTGCAAACACAAATAACGACCGTCCATCATGTAAATCGAGTAGTCCCGTCCCAAGGGGTCTGTTTTGTAGTCCCACCACAGAATTGAGACGAAGAATCCATCATCTTCGGTAAAGTCGAGCATCATCAAGACCTTCCGCCACTCGAGCAAGAACCAGATACCGACAGAATACATGTCTATCGGTACACGGACAAGGTAAAGTACCTCATCCAAAAGATGGGGTACGATCTAAAAAGCGACAAAGGCCTGAACTACGACAAGGGTCGACGTCTTCCTCTCCGGCTCCCAACAACTAAAGGAAAACCACTGGACTACTATCATCGAACTCGATGGGGGGTGGGCTATGTCACGCCGCCGTCAACTCCAGAGAGTTCGGAGGCAGAAGAAGTAGAACATTCACATTCATCCGAAGTATAAACTTAGGATTCTGATACCAGTATCGGATCAGTCTTCAAGAAAGTGCTATCAGCCAATATGACATCTGCACAATCTCAAGAAGATGAAGGCGAAGACCAAATGCCAGAATTCTTCGAGGAATAACCCTGGGCTCAATGCCTAGGAGAACGGTGGGAATCTCGTTTTGAATTACGTGAACCCCCTACCGAAGACGAAGTCGAGTAGATCGACCTTGGGGATGGATCTTCTTCCAAACCCATCTTCATCAGCAAAAGTCTGAAAGAAGAAGACCGGGAATCTTTAATCCAACTGGCTAAAGAATATATCGATGTCTTCATCTGGAGCTACGAAGATATGTCGGAACTTGATCTCCAGATCGCAATGCATAGGCTTAATATCTTACCTGATGCCAAGCCTATAAAACAACAACAACGACATTTTCGTCCTAACATCATGAACGCTATCGATCAGAAAGTAGACAAACTCCTGACCAGCGGATTTATTTGGGAAGAACAACACCCGAATTGGGTGGCCAACGTCGTCCCAGTCACCAAGAAGAATGAGAAGATACGAGTCTGTATCGACTTCAGGGATCTCAACACTGCTTGCCCGAAGGACAAATTCCCGCTTCCAATCACCGACGTGATGATCGACAACACATGTGGCTTCGAACGCATGTCTTTCATGGACGGGTATTCAGGCTACAACCAGATCAAGATGTTCCCCGATAACGTAAAACACACATCATTTAGGACTCCGAAGGGGGTTTTCTGCTATACAGTGATGCCCTTCGGCTTGAAGAACACTGGTGTGACATACCAACGAGCTATGAGCACCATCTTCCGTCAGCATCTTCGCAAGACAGTCGAATGCTATGTTGATGACATCGCAGTCAGGAGTCGTCTCAAAGGAGATCACCTACAAGACCTTAAGACAGTCTTCAATCTCATATGAGCGCATCAACTCAAGATGAACCCCGCTAAATCCTTCTTAGGGGTTTCTAGCGAAAAGTTCTTGGGCTTCATTATTACGGCGAAAGGCATTCATGTCGATCCTGAGAAGACCAAAGCCATCCTTGACATGGACCCTCCGAAGAACCTCCGAGAACTTCGAGGCCTGCAGGGGCGTCTGGCATACATCCGAAGGTTTATAGCAAACCTTTTCGAAAAATGTCAACCCTTCACCCAGCTCATGAAGAAGGGAGTCTCTTACGTCTGGACAGAGGAATGCCAAAAAGCTTTCGACGATATCAAGGCTTACTTGACGAGCCCGCCAGTCCTGGTGGCACCCGTCGCCGGTAAACCATTTCTCCTCTACGTCCGTGCCATGGATCATTCCCTCGGCGCTCTGCTGGCTCAGAACAGTGATGCAGGATATGAGCAAGCTATCTACTACCTCAGTAGAACACTGATCCAGGGTCATTGAACTCCCGGCTAGTTACATGGGAAATCCTGCTAACGCCATACAATATGGTGTTCGTTCCACAAAAAGCCGTCAAGGGTCAGGCTCTGGCCGACTTTTTAGCTGCACACCTATTCCAGAGTCCTCCAGACTCTATGAAGACATCCCGAATGAGGTCCAAGAGTCAAACGTCACTGAAGAAAGCTCCATCTGGCGGCTGTTTTTTGATGGCGCTTAAAGAACAGGCCCCAAAGGCCAAATTATCGCCGGAGTGGGGGTAGTCTTAGTCTTTCCCGATCAGCTGGTCATCCAGCATGATTACTCCCTTTCGAAGTCGTGCTCCAACAATGTTGCCGAGTACAACGCTCTCATCATGGGGCTCCAGCTGGCGCAACAGCTGGAGGTAGAACATCTGGAAGCCTACGGCGACTCAAAACTCGTTGTTAACCAGATCAGAGGGCAATACGAAGTTCACCATGAAGATCTGGTTCCTTACAATGAAGTTGCATTAAACATTATTTTAACCTTCACCAAGTTCTTCATAGAACACGTACCTCGATTACAAAACCTGGAGGCTGACGCTCTGGCTGGCCTCGTAGCCTCATTGGCAGCACCCCTCGGGACTCAATACTATGTCACGGTAGTTGGTCGAGACTTGGTCTGTCCTAAAAACAACCTATGCTCACAAATGGCCCATGCCATGTCAACAAGTGCTAGTGTTAATGTCCGAGACTGGAGGTTCCCGTTCATCGACTTCGCTGTCTACGAAATTCTCCCAGAGGACCCGAAAGAAGCCGTCTCGGTCAGGAGGTGTTCCCTTCGATTCTATTACGATACAGCTACTAAAATGCTGTACCGACACTCCTACGATGGACTTCTCCTTCGATGTTTATCCAACGAAAAAGCAGCCGAAGCCCTTCGAGAAGCTCACGACGGAACCTGCAGGGCCCATCAACCTGGCCCTAAGTTACAGGATCGACTGCGACGCATGGGCTACTACTGACCAACCATGGTAGCCGACGCTGTCGACTATGCTAAAAAGTGCCATACATGCCAGCTTCATGCTGACTTCATCCATACACCGTCAGAACCACTATATCCTACGGTCGCCTCATGGCCCTTTGAAGCCTGGGGCATGGACATTGTAGGACTGATCACCCCTCCTTCATCAAGGGGACACCGCTTCATCCTAGCCATCACCGACTACTTCTCCAAATGGGCAGAAGCAGCTTCACTGGCGGAAGTGAAGAGCTCCAGGGTGGTCAGCTTCATCAAGTACCATGTCATCTACCGTTTTGGGGTACCTCGGAGGATTATCTACGATAACGGTTCTCAGTTTATCATCCATGTTTTTAGCAGATTCTGTGACAAGAATCGTATTCAAAACGTGGAATCAACCGCCTACAATCCGGCAGCAAACGGATTGGCCGAGGCATTCAACAAGACTATTGTCAGGCTACTCAAAAAGATCGTGTCATCCAACAAATACGACTGGGACGAAAAGCTCGGCGAATGCCTTTGGGCCTACCGTACAACGGTACGGACCCCGACGGGCAACACACCATTCTTCCTGGTCTACGGGAGCGAAGCGGTACTGCCTCTCGAGATCCAGATACCCTCACTTCGTATAGCGATCGTAAATCAACTAACAGAGGAAGACAATCAACGTCACCGTCTGCGAGAATTGGAGGAATTTGACGAAAAACGTCTCCTAGCTCAACAGCGCATCGAACTCTATCAAGCCCGTATATCACAGGCTTTCAACAAGAAGGTCAAGCAGAGGACTTTCCAAGTAGGCGACCTAGTTCTGGCCGTTAGGAGGCCGATAGTGTTGACTCATAAGACACCAGGAAAGTTCGAGCCCAAGTAGGAGGGGCCTTTCATCATAGAGATGGTATACTCAAACGGTGCTTACCGCCTCGCCAAACCCAATGGGGACTTGTTCATGATGCCCATCAACGGCAAGTTCCTAAAGAAGTACTACTATTGACATCCTTCAGACATGTACTTCTATCTTCACCCAACAAGGGAGTTTGTGGACCCAATCATCGGGGCTCACGTACAATTTTCTTCCACAAAATCTTACGCTTTCGGAACCCAGCTGTTCCGTGGCGTTCTATCCTCCAGTAGAAGGACAACCACGTCCATATTACCTCTGAATTGTTCTCCTACGTCCTATAAAGCAGAATCTTACGCTCCGTAAGACTACAATATCCATCATGTTTACCACGTCCATATTATCTCTGAGTAAACATCCCGTACAGACAACCCCTACATTGTTGTACATTGATTGCAGAACTTCTATGTCCACATTACCTCTGAGTAGTTTCGCGTATCCCTCCTGAGTCACTCCTACCACGTCCATAACACCTCTAAGTAGGAAGATTCCACCATTTGAACCCCATATTTGCCACGTCTACATTACCTCTGAGCAAACATGTTGGTTCTCTCAAACTTATTATTTGTACCTAAAAACCAAGGTGCGCAAAAGATAATAGGTCCACACAAATTATCAAGTTCATGACAACGAGAATGAACACACCACAAAACTCTTCATTCTTTATTCAAAAGTAAAGAATACATCCCCAGCAGGAGTTGCAAATTACACAAAAAAATAGAAAGAAGAGACTACAATCCCTCCCCCAGATTGGCTGAAAGCTCTTCGATCCGACGCTTCAAGTCTGCCGCCCGAGTCTCTGCGGTCGCCAGGACTCGGTGTTCGGCTTCTTGACGCATCATTTCTATGGCCTCAGGAGAAGTATCATTCTCATGCTTCTCGTCCAACTTTTGCCACTGCTGAGCCAAGGAAAGAGCCTGGCAGGTGAAAGCCACTTCCTCCTCCTTAGATGCTATATGTTCAGCCTGGACTCGCTCAGCATCTAACAAGAGTTGGGCCCGCTGGTCTTCAAGGAGGCGAATCTTGGCATTAACCTCCGCTATACTGGCGTCCAATGCAGCTTGTAACTCCACCTTCTCCTATGCAAATTAAGATAGCCTCTCCACCGCAGCCTCAGCTTCGGCCACCTCACGCTCCCAGACAGCCACGGTGGCCCGATAAGATGACTTAGTTTCAGCGATCAACTTCTCATTTTCTGTCTCTATCAGAGCGGAGAGATCATTTTGCTGGATACACTGAAACTCGGAAAGCAGCTGGTCGAGCTCAGCTACCGATACCTCCAGAATCTCGGCCATATGATCATGGCCCTGGTGGGAATGTATCAGACTGATGTGAGGGAGTGCCAGGGTTTTTGTCGTCACGAAACTCCCGTTGGCATCCATCACTGCCGATACGCCCCTCTGCAGCATCTTATACACCGCCTCAATAATAAATTTCATATACTCATCTGCATCCCCCAGTACTTGCGATGTCATAGCAGGAGTTGGAGGAGCTGCTCTAGACGGTGGACCGGAAGAAGGTCCGTCGGCTTCAATCTGCGAGGCTGACACCTCGGCGGACTCTCCCTCAACAGGGGCTTGAACTTTGCCACTGGCCCGAGGAGCCAAAAGAGCGGAAGGAGCCGAGAGGGGCATCGATATCGTACCCCAAGTGGAAGGAGCAACGGGGGATTCCAGCAAACCCTTACCCTTTCCAAGCTCGGAGGGACCACCAACGTCAGGAGCTATCTCCTCCATCTCCAACATATTGTTAGCAGGCCGCACGGGACCTTCCCCCTCTGACAAAGCAGCGAGATCAGCACTTGTTTTCTGATTCGGCTCCTCTGGAGTCAGGCTCGGCGGACGAGTCTCACCTTCCTCATAAGATCCCTCCGCGGGGATAGAATCTATCGCTGCCTCCTGGTCGGCAGCCACCTCAGCCTCCACTGTTGGGTCTGGAGTAGGGCTCGACAACGATACAGCCAACCTCCCTTCATCATGAAAAGAAGGAAAATCAGCCCTCTCCTCTGTGTCGATCATGTATGTTGCTCCTACAACAGGCTCACTCATCTCTAGAGGAACGTCATCCGAAGACGACGAACTCCACCCCACTTTATCATTTAGAAGTCCCGTATCGGCTGGGTCTTCAATGTCAGAGGCCCCCACGGCGACTTAAACCCTCCCGGGAACTGCTTCAACCTCAGCTTTCCTTCCAACATAATCTGGAGATACTGGAATCTCCACAACAACGACATCGTCCGGGTTCTCCTCCACGGAAGACATCACAATCGGCGGAATGCGCTCTTCAGATGAGCCCGCTACCTCCTTTGGTCTACTGGCACCAGATTTTGGAGTACCGGGTCTTCTTTTTAGCGGCTCCTACAAAAAGAAAGCATAGGTCACCAGAAATGTTGAACCTAACCACACTATGTAGGACATCCTTACCTCCTTAGGAGCTGAGTCTGTTGACACTGCCGGTGACAATGCCTTCTTCTGCCTCTTTGGCGCAGAAGAGCCAGCCTCTGTATCAACACATCTTTTCGGTTGATCGGCCGAGGGCTCTGCCTGACCCTCCCCCCACCCCTTCCCCCCCCCCCCCCCCGTGGATACGACAGGGGTACCTCGATAACCCACCTATGGCGAACGGTACGATCGAGCCTTCGCCAATATATTTTCGGTCGCTGCTAACTGGGTGCCGGCAATGAGACTGGTCTCCCTATCATATCTGGGGGCACGGCATTCATAACACAGTAAAATTTGGCGGCCGAGAAAAGAATTGGTGGCCGTAGATTCTGGACAGGCAACGTAAAACGAGCTCCGGTGCATCCGGCATTGTAGTAATGCCAAGCTCGTGCACCGTCCAGCAAACTTCCAGTATACCCCAAGTTAATACTGGGGTTCTCCAACATCAGCTGAGCATAGCCGAATTGTCGTGCAAAACGGCTAGGCAAGTATGGTTCCACGTAACGCTGGTTTCTATTCCGATATACCAGATGGGACGACCGAATGCTTTGCAACCAGCGAAATCCCTAGGGAGGCAGAGTGGTGGCATCTTCACCCAAATCTGTTAAGTCTTCGTTGGCCTCAAAACCCAAGAAGACGGGACCAACCTTGGTGATCTTCCACCCCTGAAGGTGGGATAAAACTTTTCTGCAAATAGGAACACCAGTATGTAACCAGCTCCTCTGGCGAAAATGGCAGAGGAATGCATCTCCGACTCTGTGGTCTTCTTTCGAGCCCGGGCTCATCACGTTGGGATGGTACAAAATTAACTGCCCCATTAAGTAATAAAACGGCAGTTCGGCACGGGAAAAGTTGTCATTCCTACCTCGTTCATGAACCATATTTTTCGTAAATTCTCGTAAACTCTGCAGCAGGTTACACACCATTGCAGGGAGTAAAGCCAGACGACGACCAAAAACCAACTTCACAGCTGGCAGGATTATGTTCTGGGTCACTCTCTCCACAGAGCCTGAACCGCCTGAAAAGATGTAATCCCGGAGCCAAATCATCAGATAAGCAGCCAACACTGCTTTGGACGACATCCGATGAGTAAGGTGCCAGAAGCAGCTATAGGAACGCTCATCTGACACCCGGACCTCATTTTTCGAGGGATTCTTCTCATTTAGCCTGCTCATTTCAGAGAGCACCTTTTTACTGGAAAGCGCTGGCGGAGTTGTAAACTGAGAGGGATCTTCCTTGTCTTGCTTAAAGACATAATCTCTCCAAGCAGTTACATGAGGCTGTGACCCGCCCTTTTCCCTCTTCTGTATATAATAATGATGACACGCCACTTCCTTAAAGACGGCCATCATCTCCTCCGTTTTGTCCTCCAGGACTTGAAACTCCTCGTTGGTCGAGAAGTATTCCTCATAAGGTTCTGATCCCCAAGGGAGCCTTGACACCTCATACATTTTATGAAGTGCGAGTCCCAGCTTCCCCGTCAGGGTGAAGAAAGTCCCGGTCTGGGTGGTAAACATCTCCAGAAGTGCGAGGAACATATGCATGTTGATCTCGATGCCTGCCTGGGTAGTACAGATTGCGACAGTCAGCCCAATCTCTCGGAGTTCGGTTCGAAACCGTGACAGAATCTAGAGTATCAGCTTGTCCCATTTGGAAACATAGTGACACCAACCCTCTATCCGAAATTTACCTTTCGAGTACAACCGCTCCAACAACAGCATACGATTTACAAAAGTCGAAGCGCCAAAAGCAAATGTGTTGATGGGAACGTCACTGTAAATGCTCACAGGACGTAGAGTCCGCCAGGTGAAAGAAGGCCCAGCCCGCACGGTGGCCAAAGTATCCCTCTGATCGGAGGTAGCGTCGATCTTGATGGTGCCTGCCACCGCTCCCCCCTAAGATGGCGTTAGCTTCCAAGACATCCTCCTCTTGGAAGCAAGGTAACAGAAAGCCGTTAAAGGCCATTGACGCTCAAGTTGCTTAACAGTCATATGCACCCCCTTGCTGTAAAGAACCAATCTTCCTTGACCTTTAACACCTTTGCTTCAATAGAAGTAAGACGGTCCCCAAACAGGAACGCAGGTTTCAAAAAAGTCACATTATCAGAAGTGGCAGATTTTAAAACGCCACGCTCCATCATCCGTTGGAGGAACCCATGCTATTGTTCCCGGATTTGGGTCATTCTTTTGGGAGGCTGATCCAGCATAATGGCAGCTTAGGCAGGGTTTATCACCTCTTCATTATAATCCACTCCCATCTGACAGAGGGCGGCATCCAGAAGCACTTCATTCAAGAGCGGGACAGTCATCGACACTGGTGGTCAGCAAAAGAAGGCAATGATTCAGATATGTTAGAAACAATAAAAGAATCTGAGCCACGTTCCCATCAGAAGCGCATACCCTGAACCAAGGCTCAGGCGCATCTAAAAAGAAGCTTCGGCGCATCATCAGGGTCTAAACCCATGTGCGTCAGCAGTGGAGCTTCGGCGCATCATCAGGGTCTAAACCCATGTACATCGACAGTGGAGCCTCGGCGCATCATCAGGGTCTAAATCCATGCGCGTCAGCAGTGGAGCCTTGGCGCATCATCAGGGTCTAAACCCATGCGCGTTTAGCAGTGAAGCTTCTGCACATCATTAGGGTTTAAACCCATGCGCGTTGGCAGAAAAACTTCAGCACATCATCAGGACTCAAGGTCCATGCGCGTCGGCGTGTGTGAGTTCTAAAAATGGTACAGAAAGATATGGTAAAGAATGATGAAACCCACCAATCACCGCCGACCGAACATCGACGAGCGTCTGGGGGACGTCATCCGCGGCAGCCTCTACATGCTCTTTCCCTTTGCCTCGTCCTCGGCCAGCACCGCCGCGAGAAGTCTTGGGAGCCATTTCGTGAAAAAAGAAAGTTAGGGTTTTTTCAAAAGAAAAACTCTAAAAGAGAAAGCGAAGAGAGGAAGAACTCTCTCTCTCTCTCCATCAGATGCCTATTTATAGGCTTAGTCGCACGCGTGAACCGATAAATTGTGACCTCAGCCGCCGCCTCGAGTTCTGCAAAAAGATAACTGCAAATAAATCCAAAAAGATCATCATTAATCTTCTTGGTTATCGAAGCGTTATCATTTGCATTAACTGAGAGGAGCATGCGCCCCATCACTGATGCACGGAGTATCCATGCGTCTGAACAGTCATACACCCCGACCATCATGCTTCTTATTCAAAGTATTCCAAAACTTGACAAAAAGTTTTGAAAACTTTGAAGGGGGTCTTGTAGAAGCATAGAATTTCAGGACCAAAAATCCTATGCGCCAAACATTACATGCGTCATGGAGCTCAGATGAAGTACTGGACACAGCAAATAGCAAAAGCATAGACATTAAAAGAAGATTTTTATATAAAAGTCTGTTACATGTTTAAAAAAAAAGAGCTGTACAAAGGAGAATTTCTACCAAGAAGACCCTACGTCTACAGCTAGGCGCAGCAACCACCCTGCGCTCTAAAACAGGCGCATCTCGCCATGCGCTCTCAGCCAGGCGGATCCCTTCAGTAGCTCAGTTATGTGCATCCTCAGTTATGTGCATCCCTTCAGCAGCTTAGTCATGTGCCGCCCTTTCAGTCAGACGCATCATGAAGTCTCAATATATGCGCCATCAAATGCTTCGACTAATGAAGCATTTATTGAGCAGAACGAGGGTGGACAATCAACCCTCTAGCTGGAGGAAGAGCTCTCCAAACCAAAGAAGAGCAGAGCAACGCAATCGACCCACGGCTAAAGGAGCAGCTTTCAACCCAACCAGAATGGGCAACACCCACTCTAGCGGGAGGAGGAACTCTCCCAAAGCCCATGGAAGATGATCGGAGCACCGCAATTCCAATCTGCGGCTCTTCCAGCATAACGGAGACGAGGCTCGAGCATCCTGATCTTTGGATGCAATAGGCACCTTCCCCTCAGAAGCCCTCAACTTCGACTTTTGGATGTAACAGTCACCTTCAAGTGCATTAATGAAGACAATGTGTCGCATCTTCACCCTTGGGGGCATCTCGTCAACAGAATGTCCTCGAGCAAACAAGTTTATTTCGGGAGGACGTGAGAGAACAAGAAGCAAACTCTCTCCATGCCACTATTTATAGGCCGGGAAAATCAAACCCATGCGCCAAGTGGCTGGCCCTCCGAATCCCGTGCAATGAATTTGCATTAAATAGGTGATGAACCTGACGCTTCGAATTCGGCCAAGAAACGGCTATTTAAAGCACTCAAAAAACATAACAGTCGGACCAATAAAGATGTGTCATCACTACAAGAAAAATGGCTTTTCTTGACAATTTATTTATTGACGGTCGTGGAAAACCGTCATTAAAATGGGTAACCTTGACGGTTTTAGACATACGTCAAGGAAACACACGTTTTGTGTTAATTTAGCAAATTTATACCATAATAGTTGACGGTTTTAGTGAAACCGTCAAGAAATACAAATCTATTTATTGACGTTTTGATAATAACCGTCAACTAAAGTCTGTGCGGGAAAATTCCCGCGGCTATTTCAGCTGCCATTATCGTAATTTCTTTTAAAAATATTAATTTGTTGACGGTTTCGCACCAAATAGAGCAGATCTGAAAAAACCCTTCGCACATAACAAAACCCCCCCTCCACTTCGAAAACCCTCTCTCCCCAGCCGACCTCTTCCTCGAGAAATCTCTCCCTCCGGCCTCTTCCTCGAGAAATCGCTCCCTCTGACCTCTTCCTCCACTTCGAAAAGCCTCCCTCCGCCCTCTTCCTCCATGAGAAATCAACCTCCATCCCTCCGGCCTCTTCCCTCTCCCTCCAAACAGTAAAACCCACTCCTCGGCGACCTTCACGACGTCCAACGCGACGTCCCCTCTCCTCGACGGCCTATACGACGTCCTACGCGACGTCCCCTCTCCTCGGCGGCCTACACGACGTCCCCTCTCCATCGAGAAAACCCTCTCCTCGGCGGCCTACCCAACGTCCTACGCAACGTCCCCTCTCCCTCGAGAAAACCCTCTCTTCGACGGCCTACACGACGTCCCCGACGTTTTCACCATGCGGCAACTTCGATCTTCACCATGCGGTATAATATCTTTCATTTCTTCTCTCTACAATTCGATTTTTGTGTCAACTTAGGGTTTTTTTGTGTCAGCCAACTTAGGGTTTTTCGATCATCCTAATTTAATCAGTAGGTTCTGCAAATCCAACACGTGATTGACCCACAAACACACTTAGAAATTTAACAAGGTGTTTATGTGGGTTCAATGGGTGTTTTCGATTGATTGGGAGTTGGGTTTTCGAATGGTAACAGATTGGTTTCAGTTCCAGTTTCGAATGGACTAGGGGTTGATGATGTCATCAATCTCAACAGAATGATGCCCTCTTCAAGCCTAGAATTGTGGTACGACATGTATGGTGGTGTGTTTGTGGTGTATATTATTCCTGACCATGAAAATATCTGCTTGGTAGGTAGCTGAATCTTGATTTTTCTACACCATTTTCTTTTTTCTTTTCCTTTTTCTTTTCTCTTTCTTTGGTGTCAATGCTCTCCAAATCCAGATTCAGAACACTGCAGGCAATCCCTTGTGTAGCCAGTACACCTCATACAAATAGGAAGGTGCATGAGTTATTGGCCATAAAAAATTGTCTTTGGTTGTAGTCTATGTTGCACGGATGCGGATACGACACAACACAGCAAAACGGACACGACACCTATTTTGGTGTGTCCTAGTGTATTTTGGAGTGTCTGAGGAGAGTCCGATACATGACCGACAGGACACGGCCACACTTTTAGAGTGAACGTGCTTCCTTTGTTGTAAGGAATCCGGATCAAGTTCAAATCTTCTTCTTCATATAAACAATTAAATAAGAGTAGAAGGTATGAAAATTCTCGTAAGGTTCTCAATGATATTTCCTCACACCTCCCATGGAATTTGTAGACTCCACAAACGGCAAATCACTTCCGTGTCCCACTTATTATCCTAAATCTGCATGAATTGCGCACGACAGTGCTTATTTAATATGGACACAAAGTGCCACTTCTACATCTGGATTCTGAAAAATCCTAACAGTGTATAAAAATAAGTCTTCGGAGCAATTAAAAATTGATTGTATATCATATAGGTTATAAAGTGAAAATATAGGTTAATATCAAGATTCCATTGTAGTTCTGTTGGTTAGGATACTCGCCTCTCACCAGAGAGACCAGGGTTCAAGTTCCGGCAGCGGAATATTTACATTAACCCTTCTTTTCATTTATTTCCTGCCCTATAAAATGCAAACACCTAGCCCACTTTTCCAATTTGATCGATAAATTTCATTTGGATAGACCACCTACAAAAGCTATATCATCATTCATCATGTACACGTGAAATCATTTGCCCGTGTCCCATAATATATTTTCGTATCTCACATGTGCAGTTGAGGACAAGATTAAGGGAAAAATCATGTGAAGTTGGAGACAACGCCAATTGAGGACAAGATGAGAAAAAAAATGTTTTAGCTGGTTTGGAAAAGTGCAATACAAGCCAATAGGTACACTAGTAAGGAGGAGCGATAAGATGGTAGTTATATAACCACCAGGACTAGAGGTCCTATTATATTCCTTCCAGTTTTTAACAAGGTTTACATGTTGTTTTGTTAGTTGATGATAAACTGAAATGTTAAATTTATATTACTGGTGATAGGCTAGGACTGAATGCTCTAAATGAACTTATGACTGAGAACTTTATTAACTGATTCACTGAATGCTCTAAATGAACAAACTAATTTTCCTTTGTATGAAACCATATGTTATGATATGACTGAGTTTGTTTTCCTATAAAGCTGAGTTTTAACTTTGTTGATGACCTGAGATTTGAATATATAACTGAACAGTGTTGGCTGAGTTTCCTGTTTTGAATTTGTTCACCCATTAAATTCTTTATTCGTATTTTAACTTTCCCATTATATTGTTAGTTTATAAATTTGGGAGAATATAGCTTATTATAGATTTGAATATGTAATATATGTGACTAATGTTATCTATATATCTGGAAACTAAACATGCAACTTGCAGTGGATAGTACATGTATGCGGTCGTCAGTGACTAATGTTATCTATATATAATGATCCTTATGTAAATATGTCTATAAAAAAAAGGTACAGAAGCATGGACTGTTGATGGCCGATGTAATTATTATAAGCGCTTTAAATCAGTATATGTTCTAGTTTCCTTTTTAACTTTCCATGAATACCAGAAGTAACCTGTCTGTTTATTGTCAATCTGCCTGGTAATGTTCTTCAAAAAATCCGCGATGAATTGTATCATTTCATTGCGCTGGCAGTGATAGTTGTTTATTTCATTATTCATGCCGATTTATTTCTCATCTAGATTGGAAATATCTTTGATATCTTAGCTCATTTTTAATCTTTGTAGTAAATCTGATGGCATGGCGGAAATGATCATTCACTTACTAAAAATGATCGATATATTGCGTTTATCTGTTGTCTCTGTAGCTTCTTAAACTAACCTTTATATTTCGGTGGCCGTCTCGTTTTACGTTTTCTTTGATGTCACTGTTTGGTGTATTTCACAGTTACATTGTTAAGAACGTTACTGAACTCACATTATATGATGTTTCTGAATGTCTATGGTTGTGGTTGATGCTTGCAGTCTTCTAAACCTTCTTGAAGTCTTCTAAACCTTCTTGATTCTCACATCCTGTCCTTTGTAAGTTCGTCGGTATCACTTCATGATAAACATAATATATTCTTTGTGGCCATTTTTAGTTAACTGCACTTGGCAGTCAAGTTTTGTAGCCACATTTGTGTAATATATGTGACTATATATAGACCAGTTAGCTATCTTAATTTACTGAAGAAGAAGAATAGTTGTAGCCGGGAGCATCATGATGATTACGAATTTTGCAGTGTTTATGTTCTTTTGCAGTGTTTACACTGTTACTAAGGGTCTTGGATCTCATTGTTTACAGTATTTATGTTATTTTTAAGTTATGAATCAAATAACTTCATATCAAAGCCTTGGTTACTTTATCAAATAGTGAGTCCAGTTATACTCCTTATAGACACTCATCCTTCTCACTCACATTCTTATTGCAGGAAAGGAAGAACAACAGAGCTTGAGGACGAGATTACGGTCATCGAATGCTGAAGCCCAGGTAGACTTTTACAATATTTTATATTGCATTTGTTCCTTGTATCTTCTATTTTACTCCAAAACTTTTGTAGTTGCACTTTGCATATTGCTAAGTAGAGTTCGTCATCATTACTTTCTGAGACAAGGTGAACCATGTCTAAATTATGGCTAACATGTTATATTGACCTTTGTAGGTATTTTTTTTTCTAATCTAGCCCAAAATGGATAAATCATGGATGTCGAAGGATAGAATGTGTAGTGAATATGAGAAAGGAGTGGAAGAGTTTCTTGAGTTTGCAAAACTCCATTCAAATAATCCTAATTCTATTCGATGTCCATGCGAAAGATGTGGAAATTTGATATTCCAAAATCCAGGGGACGTCAGAAAACACTTGTTTAGTAGGGGTATCGATCGAAGTTATACAATATGGGTTTGTCATGGTGAGGAACACCCTATCAGAGGATCGACAAGCTTTGCATCAAGGTCTGAACAAGCACCTAACTATAAAGGTGGCTCCTTTGAAGATGCTGCAGATGCTGTAGAAATGGTCAATGCGGCATATGAACATGTTTCTGGTGACCCCAAGTCATTTAAATCTCTACTTGAAGATGCCGAAAAGCCTCTTTATCCTGGTTGTTCAAAGTATACAAAGCTATCGGGATTGATGAGATTATATAACATTAAAGGAAGATATGGGTGGTCTGACAATAGCTTTTCTGAGTTGTTGAAATGTCTTCATGATATGTTACCAACACAAAATGAAATACCTTCATCAATGTACGAGGCTAAGAAGATAATGACTGCTCTGGGTTTGGAATATGAGAAGATTCATGCATGCCCCAATGATTGCATACTTTATAGAAAAGAGTATAGCGATTTATCTGAATGTCCCACTTGTGGAATATCAAGATGGAAGAAGGAAAATGATGGTTCTCATCAAATTCCGATTAAAAAAATACCTGCCAAAGTTCTATGGTATTTTCCTCCCATTCCCCGGTTTAAACGGATGTTTCAATCCTCACAGACATCAAGGGACTTAACTTGGCATGCTTCTGAAAGAGTAGCTGACGGCAAACTACGTCACCCTGCAGACTCCTCATCATGGAAGCTAGTTGACCAGAAGTGGCCAGATTTTGCAAAAGAACCTAGAAACCTTCGACTGGCGCTTTCAGCTGATGGCATAAATCCACATAGGTCCCTTAGTAGTAAGTACAACTGATGGCATAAATCCACATAAATCCACATAGGTCCCTTAGTAGTAAGTGTCTTTCCTCTTCATTCTATTGTTTGAACATTTCTGATACGAGTTCCAACTTTTCTGAAAAGGTTATAAATGCACACTCCCCTATCAAAACTAATGTAGAGTTGGTTCTTGCTGAAAAACAACCTGAATGCGAGAAGAATAAAACAAAGGTACATGTCAGTTCCCTTTGAATGAATACATGCTTATTTTTGTCATGCTTTTTCACTTTGAACTCGCATTTTTTAGGAATCCATGGTGGTGAAGGAAGCTCCTAAAGAGAAAACGAAGACACCAAGTAAAGTTAAATCACCTACGAGAGCTTCTACAAGAATAACAAGGTCATTTAAAAATCCACCGGGAATGGAATACTTTGCTATACTCGCACAAAGGTTGGTAACTGAAAAAACGTCAGTTCGGGTTCCATTTGACAGTGACTTGTTTGGTACCCCAACAATTACAACTCTTCTCCAAGAGGATTTTGAGAATTTCATTAACATGCGTCCTCTCTCAGTAAATTGCATACAAATCTACATTAGGTACAAGAATACTTTGCTCGTTAAAATTGTTTATTATTACATTAATAAGTTGAGTTAACTTATTTACAAACTATAGGTCATTGTACTATCGTTTGAAGGACCTAAACTCCGACGAGAATGTTTCATTCATTGATCCAAGACCATCAAACAAGTCAGGGATAAAAGAATTTTTGGCATCACAGGATAGAAGGGCAAGGCATATCTGTAATAGTCTGAACTCTCGAAAAGAAAGTCGACTATTTTTCTTGCCATACAACCCGAGGTGATACATTTCTTACTTATTTTCTTTTATAACATTCTGGAACATATAACTTGCTGGAATGTATATTCATATTTCATTCTTTCCCCATTTTCAAGAAATCATGAATGTATATTCAAATAAGAGTATAGGATACTCTTTGAGATGATGGGTTCCTGTTGGAAACCAAATAAGAGTATAGGATACTCTTTGAGATGTTGGGTTCCCTGTTGAAACCCAGTTTCAGTTTCCAGTTTCCATATTGGGCTAGTCTCAGTTTCAGTTTATGTTTCAGTTTTCCTTTTTTTTTTTCCAATTTGTACCATGCATATGTAACTCAAATCAGTCCTCCCTCACTTAAAAACCACACGACCAATAATCAACCACTTCACAGTCACAAACAAAGTCGACTATTTCTCTTGACATGCTTTGTCGCTTTGAACTTGTGTTATTTAGCAATTGTTTGGTTGTATACTCAATAACTTGTATATATCTTGGTGTTATATGGTGTTACAGTGATCATTGGGTTTTGGTAGTCATTGATCTTTTACTAATGAGAGCATACTATTTGGATTCTTTAGGAAGTTGCATCTGTGATGATCTTAAGCACATTGTAACAAGGTATGCATGAATATATCTGTCCCAATACTTCGCACAACTATAGTCAATGTTAGATGTTTTAATAATGACAAATAATATTTTCCACTTTAATTTGCATAGCGGGCTTCGTATGTTTCATGCTCAATGTGGTAACCAAGTGAAAAAATTTAAATTGAACTGGATTGCAATTCAGGTACAATATATTTCTCTCAATATATTTCTCGTTAATATATATATAAATCAAAAATGAACAAGTGTGTAAGATCTTTGCTTTTCTATGCATAGGTACCGAATCAAACCGGCTCCATCGAATGTGGTTACTACGTTATGAGATATATGAAAGAGATCTCATATGATCGAAGCTTGCTTAATCCCAAGGTGATGTTCTTCTTAATCAACATGTATGTTTATAATATATTTATATATTATCACTTATGTTTCATTTTTTCTTCCTATTTTTAAACAGTATAATGAAAAGTGTGTATACACATTTGATGAAATCAATGAAGTGCGTACGGAGTGGATGGATCATGTTTCGCAGTTCTTAATCTAAGCAATCAGTTGAGGTAATTTTTGGACTTTATCTACTTCATGGACAAGATTTTGAGCATCTCTTAAGAGAGGGGAAATGGTGGACTGTTTTAAGAATATGATTAGAGTGGACTGTTATATGCATTTGGTGTGTGTGTGTGTATGTCTGTGTTCCTTACTCCACAGTGAATGTGAAATGAGTTTATGGTATTTGTGAGTGTGGAGATGAGTTCATGTCCATTAGGAAACAACATTTATATAAGGACTGCTATATATAAGTACGTTTGTGTGATATAGGGCTATAGCTCAATCTTATACCAATTACACTTGACATTATATCAGTTGTGTAGAGGAAGGGGTTGGAGTTTAGTGTATCAGTATATGTAATAAAGAGGGGGCTCGGATAATGGAGCATAGCTGTAGCAGTTAACAATTGGGACTGTTGTTATCAGTTGGGGACTGCTCCCTACTTTCTGTTAGAATAACAGTTAACCTTGGAGTGCAGGCAGGTCAATGGATGGGGTTTATGCCCCTGCAGGCAGGGGGGAACTGCCAGTTGCAGTAAGGAGCAGGCCTTGATGGGTCTGCAGTAGGAGGGCAGTGCCTTGACCAATATTGCAGCAGAGTGAGCTTCAGTGGCAGGGGCTTGACCCCCTTAGTCTGAGCTTAGGAAGTGATGTACGGCATGTGTGAGTGAGTGTATGGGAAGAAGTAGTGTCTCGAGTGTTTGTAGTAGAGGGTTGGCTAGTGTCAGGAGTGTCATGTGTTTCTCTGTGTGTTAATAGAGAGTGAGTATCATGGTTTAAAGTATCGGCCGATACCGATCCGATACGGCCGATACCGATACGGTTTGGCATGTCCCGATCCGATACCGACCGATACCCGATACTGGCCGATACCGACAATGAGGGTCTCTTTTCCGGACAATTCGGCAAAGAAAAATTAAACGAAAAAGACAAATCAACAAGGGTTTAAAGCATAATAAGGTTGTAAAAGCATGTAAAAGAAGAAAATCAATCTATTGTATGTAAGCCAATCGGTAAGGTGACTAATATTTTATTTAGTTTCAAAACTACTAAGAAATAACACTGAAAATACTTAAAATTATGCCTAAATGTATAAAATATATGTTTTTAAATGTAAATAATTTATTAATAATTGTCTGTTTTCTGATACCAAAAAATCCGATACTCCGATCCGATACAGCCGATACTACCGATATTGCCGATACCAATACTCATAGGAATAGTCCGATACCGATACTGTGAACCTTGGTTGGTATAGCCCTGTGGCATGACAAGTAATGGGGTTTTAATAGCAAGAGTCTTTGATTTGTTGAATATAACTGGGTTTATTTGGTATGCTTGAAACCTGAGTTCACATGTTAACTGAGAAATGGAGTCTTTGATTTGTTGAATATAACTGGGTTCTTAATGAATGTCTAAAACCTGAGATTGGTGTTGGGATTGCTTAATATGTTAAGAGTGCTAAACTGAGTGCTTAACTGAACCATTTTTGAGTTTTAATGTTCATTAAATTTACTTGATTGCTAAATGTAAATTGATATGGTAACATGCAACCATGCCTGAGACTCATATGTATACTTGGGTTTTCTGATGTAGAGTTCTGATACTCACATGTTTTTCTTGATTTCAAAAACTAACATGATACTTTTGCTTGATTTCTGTTACCTATGTATATTAGTTGTGCTTTTCCAGAATTGGGAGTTTTATACATTGCATTTGTTTGTGATATCATAGGTTTCTAATGGACTGAGTATTGACAGATATGACCCCAACCTGAGAATGGGTTCCATTTTATAAATCTGAGATTGTATCCTATGTTAACTAGTATATGGGGGTATTATGAACTGCAAATCTGGGAATATGGGTTTAGTCTGGGTTTGAAATTGCTAAATAATTTGAGTTTTCAGTAAGAACTGAATGTTATAACTCAACTGGGTTTAACCTTAGTTGTTTTCTATGCTGTGATATCTGAGATGGTTGGGGGTTGTTGTTGATGTTAATTGGGACTTGAATGTTAAACTGAACTGTCTCTCTATTTCTGTATTTTTTTCCCCAACTGATTTCCTGCACATTTAAACTACTGCAACATTTGAGTCCTCCCTAGATTGTTCTGTCCATTCAAAATTTGATTGAATTTCAGTTGTGTTGCTGACTTATAATGTTATGTTCACCTTGTTTGCAGATTAACCTAAAGGAAATGCTGCTCTGGGTTCAGATATATTTTGGTTAATCTACTCCTGTAAATATGTTTTGGATATGTATATATGGTGTACGAACGTGTTTGTGGTTGGACGTTTGGATGTACTTGTTGGATGTACTTGTTGCATGCTGCTCTGGGTTCAGAGATATTTTGGTTAATTTACTCCTATAAATGTTTAGGATATTTATGGTGTACGAACGTATTTGTGGTTGGATGTACTTGTTGGATGTTTGGATGTACGAACAACGTATTTTTTAATATAAAAATTGTGTATTATAGTTGTGTGATGCTTGTGATATTATATATTGATTCTGGAATTGGATTCTGTGTAATTATGTGTATTTGGTAATTGGATTTCTGGAATATATTATGTTTATCTTGACGGTTGTAAAACGGCAAATTTTTTTATTCCTTGACGGTTTTTAACTTGACGGTTGCAAAAACGTCAAAAAATAATTCATTTCGTGACGGTTTGCAAACACCAAAAAACAATTTCTTGACGGTTTTTCCCCGTCAAGAAAGACTTTTCTTGACGGTTATTAGCCGTCATCTAGGCCCCCGTCAAGAAAAGTCGACACTTTTCTTGACGGTTTTTTGTTTGTTTTATTGACGGTTTAAAACCGTCAAGATAACGCATGTTTCTTGACGGTTTAAAACCGTCAAGGATACAAACAAAAAACCGTCAAGAAAAGTGTCGACTTTTCTTGACGGGGGCCTAGATGACGGATCCAAAACCGTCAAGAAAAGTCTTTCTTGACGGGGAAAAACCGTCAAGAAAAGCCATTTTTCTTGTAGTGCATACAAAACGGATGTGCCGGTCAGACCGTGCATCATACAGATGCGCCCATCAGCACCAAGTGCCTTATGAGGATGTGCCCCCATGCGTCCCCATGCACCTAGTAGAACGCAGATCGATGCACCCACTCAAAGGCCTATCACCTGTCAAGAACATTAAATGTTGAAGTCTAACAGAGTTGGCAGCACGTCCCCCGAGGACAGAACAGTTGACAACTTTTTTAGAAGACGAAGCATTGCCAACATCCGCATCATCATTACTTTCCTTCGGCGGTTACAAGCCACGTGGCCGTCCAACCATTTTCATGCGTCTCCGTAGCTATGCGCCCAAATCTCTGCATGCACCTCAAAAGCCGTGCGCCTCGGACTTTTTTCTGATCCCTAAAGACAGAAGTCAAGTCACTACTGAAGTCTCGCATGCACCTCAAAAGTCGTGCGCCAAGACTGGTTCGTGACTCCTAAAGGTTATAAGCCAAAGTCTCCTCATGCGCCCAATCCCAGGCGCATCCTATCTGATCACTCTCCACCAATCCAAGATCTTTGAGCCATGGACCTACAACACGTGTCCTTTGACTCGATTCAGCCTATAAAGGGGTGCTAATCATCCAAGATCTTAGCAACTGAAAGATTCGCTCCATTGCTACGTGTCAGCTCGGTCGCAGCCCACAAAGGCAACAGGAAGGATTCAACTCCTCAATCATAGCGCATCGCCCATGCGCCTCCATCAGCAATCACCACGTGGCATCCCCACAAACAGGCGCATCCTACATATGCGTGCATAAGCAGCCAGCCTGCAAGATATAAATAGAGGGATCATTTCCTTCTTCCACACGGACATACATATACAGAGACAGACCTACGAATACACACAGAGAGGCAGATACAGACACTCAACGTCTTCTTCCTCTCCACAAGCTCCGGCACCCAGAGCAACTTAGACCTTCAGAGAACCGAGAACCATCGTCAGATCGTCAACGGAGTCAACGTATTACCACTCGCTCCATCGGCACAAGGGACCCAGATAAACAAAAGTGTACTCCTAGGACTACGTCTAAGTCCTACATTGTAACACTGTTCTGTTTGTAATTAAAATTTACAATCAAAAGATTTTAATGGCAAACAATTATCTTCTTCTCATGCTAATAATTCAATGAGGCAATCCTGAGATAAGTCGTCATAGACAACTAAAGGATACTTGTAACCAAGTGGCTGTGATCTTCAGTGGGGAGGGTGGGTCTCAGAAGTTATAAGCAAAGGTAACTAATTCACCTAGAATTTTCTCTTATTATTTAACTATCACGAACTTCCATTTTTTTTACATCGACACCAATGAACATGGAAATCAGTTTCGGTTCCCTCTGGAAACTTAATCCGCATTCACACACAAGCACATGCCTAACTGGTACCTCGTTGCTGCAGGTAGCTAGTTTTTTTTGTTATTTTAAAAAGTTTTTTGTGCCTTCTTGTTGCAAGGCCTTGAACAAAGTTGTTAATGAAAAATAAATGAGAACCTTCCTTTTGTCAATCAAGGATGACTTTTGTGACCTATAGTTGTACGTTTATGGCAACTTCTGAGCTACACCCTATAATTGTAGGCTAATTTGAAGTATTAGTATGAGAGAAAACTATCAAGGAATAGAATATATCAAAAATGAAAAAGAATGAAATAGAATCTCTCAAAAAATGTAGGAATGAAAAAAAAAATCGTCCTGCCGGATTCGAACCAGCGACCTAAGGATTTAACTGCTCAACACTACAGTCCTCTGCTCTACCAGAAAATTTGAAGTATTAGTTGTTTGCCATTGATTTTAAAAGAACAGAACAATTATATCGGATGGACTTTTACTTCACAATACAAACTCGCTCGTACAAAGAAAGCCTAGGGACGAAACCTAGGTACAGCAATCTAAGTACAATTGTTTAGTTTAGATTCTGGGGGGTGACGATAGAGGCTCGGGAAAGCGACGGTAGCTCTGCCTTACTCCTTGGACGATCGGACGCAGCCTTGGCTCTGGTGAAGAAATGCTCTTGGACATGTGGGGAGACTCCCTTGCGCCTTCGGTTGCTAGGTCTCTGGATGTCTCTGTAGTACTCTCTCTCTTTTTCCTCCGCTCCTGTCTCCTAAATTCTCCAGAGTTTGCAAGGGAATGGCACCTTGCTATTTATAGAAGTGGGGGTGTGATCATTAGGGTTTGTAATGATTGTCTCCTTGAGAAGTCAGCGGTTGAGGATCAATTAATCTGGGCCATTAATTTTGATTGTAGTAAATCTAGGTAATTAATGTGGATTGCATCAAATCTCTGTGGGCAATAAATGTTGATTACCATGAATATTTGTGATTTGTGATAGCCTGCCACATGTCCAATTTGCTTGATTTGATTTGATCTGGGCAATTATGACGATCGTAACAAATCTGCTTTTGTTAGAATTTGTTAGCACCCATAATTCCAGGAAAGATAAGACTTCCACGTGTCTCAATTATTGCGAATAATGCCACGTGTCCCAACTGGACCGTCCTGGCAGAGCCGCATATGGGCGGTCCTCACAGCCGTATGAAGCATGCAGCCGCATGAGGATGGGCGGCCGCATGGGGATGGACAGCCTCATGGGGATGGGCAGCCGCATGGGGATAAACAGCCGTATGGGGATACATGGGGATGGGCAGCCGCATGAAGTGGGCGGCCGCATAACTGTAGCAGCCGCATGGAGTGGCCTCGGGACTTGTTGGATTCTGCCAGCTGTAAGGAGATTTTCTCCTCTTTCCTAGGGACACGCCATCATGTCAGTCATTATTGCGTCTTTATGTCAGAGCTGTCATAGTTGTCATTTGTCAGAGCAGCCGTTAAGACATTAAATGCAGCAGAAATGTAAAGAAGAACTGTTGAAGGCCACGTGGCTTCTTTCTGGGCCATATTCAACTATCCGAGCCGCATGGACCCTTGAGCCGCATGGACTCCTGAGCCGTATGGGGATCCTGAGCCGCATGGGGATCCTGAACCGCATGGGGATCTCTCTGTCGGAGCCGCATAGGCCTTTCTTTATTCTTTTCCATGCTTCTACAAGACCCCCTTCAAAGTTTTCAATTTGCAAAATTGAAATACTTTGAATAAGAAGCATGGCCATGTAAAAACTCTTCGGGCCGCATAGGATGTTCTGGCCGCATGGATGTCTCAATCGCATAGCCTCCTCAGCCGTATGGCCATCTGAGCCACATAGGCTTTCCAGCCGCATGGGCTGTTTGGCCGCATAGGCTCCTTGCCACGTCTTCATGCCACGTGTGTAAATCTTTGCATTGATTGCCTTTGATTTTGCTGTCAGATTTAAAGCCACTTTTTGGGGCAGGATCCCAAGAGTTTAGCCTTGAATAGTCGGATCGCCTTGATAACCGAAGAATCGGTTACACTGCACATGGATCGATGCGTTGGTCTACGGGCTCCGCCTATAAATAGCAGCGTGTTTGGAAAAAAGACTTCTTTACTTTCTGCTCTTGCCCTAGCTGTTGTTCTTGTCTTCGTCTTCCTTCTCTGATCATCAGCAATGGCTCCCAATTCCTCCAAGGTTGTGGCAAAGGCTGCGGCGAAGGGTAAGGGCGTGGCCTCGACGTCGGCTGCGGTACCCAAAGCTCATTCTGACGTTCATTCTGCCGTTAAGGGTAAGGATTTGGGAAATTCATATGCTTCGAAACCCTAACAAAGTTGGCCCTGTTGCATGCTTTATGCACAAGCCTTTAATGCAAACTGTTCGAATTGTATGGACCGCATATATGTCCTATAACCGAGCCGCATGGGGGTATACCCATGCCCGAGCCGCATGGAAGTTGTCTTAGTGGGCCGCATGAACACTTCGTAAACTGAACCGCATAATGGCATGTCGATCAGAGCCGTATGGACTCTTTTGAACCAAACTGCATGGAGCCCCCTCTAGATTCATCTGCATAGGGCTGTGCGAAAATCGAACCGTATAAGCTCCTCTGAATTGGACCGCATGAGGCTCTGATCATCTCCTAACTTTGTTTCTTTTTATCTTTGATTCTTGCAGCAACCCTACAGAAGGCTGAGGCCATTGTGAAGGAAGAGCTACCGCCCCCTTTCAAACAAGAGTCATCGCTTATTAAGGAGGAGGTAATACCAAAAATGGAGGAACAGAAAGGAGAGCTGGTGCCCATTGCTGTAAAGGAGGAGCCCCGGTCTGATGGCAGAAGTATTGGGAGTCCTGACCTTCCTACCTCGGACGAGGACTTTGCTCAAGTACATCCTTCATACGCAAAATGGTTAAGGGATTGGTATATGCGCCCCCGCAACTAGGATTCGCGGGCTCTCACAAATGTCCGCCTTTTGTCTTGTCATTTCTGTCTGTCTTTAGCTGTAGTTTGTGTTTTGCTTCTTTTGGCCATCGATGTAATCTTCTTCCCTTTTGTCTGAATGAAATGATAGAGAACCTTTTTGGCTTGCTCGTGAGATGTAGTCATGTGAATATAATCGCTTTTGAATGACTGGAATACATTCGCTCTATTCTTTATTTTGTAGTAGTTGCCGCAATAAGAAACTTTTTGTGGACCTATTATCCTTGGCGTACCCTGATTCTGGATACGAATAATAAGTTGGAAGGGAACCGACATACTTACTCAGAGGTAATGAGGACACGGCAAGTATGGGGGTTTTACCGCGGAGTCTTCCTACTCAGAGGTATTGAGGACATGGCAGGAGTGGACTCAACGGAGGATATTTGTGGTCAACGGAGGACATTTGTGGACCTATTATCCTTGGCGTACTCCGATTTTGGGTACGGATAATAAGTCGAAAGGGAACCAGCATACTTACTCAGAGGTAATGAGGATATGGCAAGCATGAGGGTTTCTTCGATGGAGCCTTCCTACTCGGAGGTAATGAGGACGTGGTAGGAGTGGCCTCCATGAAGGGGTACATAGAATGACTCAGAGGTAATAAGGACATGGAAGTTCTATGTAGAGGGGTGATTTGTTTTTGGCAGAAGTGAGACGACTCAGAGGTAACATCGACGTGGTCGTTTTAGGAATTTTGTGGATCTGTTACCCTTTTTGTGCACTGAGAGTGCGGGTAGTGGATCATAAGGGAGGAGCTCTTTCAGAAGAATAAGTTCAGAGGTATGGTCATACATGACTTACTACCTAAAAGAGTGACCGAAATGTAAGTTTAGAGGCACCTGCGGGTATATAACTCAGCAATCTGGGATATTTGGAGGAAAAGCGTGAGTTCAGGGGTACCAGAGGGTACATAACTCAGCAATCTGGGATATATGGGGGAAGAATGTGAGTTCAGCGGTACTGGAGGGTACATAACTCAATAATCTGGGATTTTGTGAATGTGAGTTCAGCGGTACCGGCGGGTACATAACTCAATAATCTGGGGTTTTGTGAATGTGAGTTCAGCGGTACCGGAGGGTATATAACTCAATAATCTGGGATTTTGTGAATGTGAGTTCAGCGGTACCCACGGGTACATAACTCAACACTCTGGGATTTGGAGAATTGAGTTCAGCGGTGCCGGCGGGTACATAACTCAATACTCTGGGATTTGGAGAATGTCGTTTAGACATAATATTTCTTCAGGAACTTGCCATTGACGGACAACATGAGCAAGTCTCCGTTTTGTTTTGCGAGGCGGTAAGCACCGTTGGAGAATACAACCTCAATGATAAATGGTCCTTCCCACTTTGGCTGGAACTTGCCAGCAGTTTTGTGAGTCATAACCATCGGCCTCTGAACTGCCAGAACGAGATCACCCACTTGGAATGTTCTGATTTTAACCTTCTTGTTGAAGGCTTCGGAGATGCGTGCTTGGTATAGCTCAATTAGTTGCTGAGCCAATAGGCGCTTTTCATCTAAAGCCTCCAACTCTTGTAGCCGGCGACGATAGTTATCATCCGTCGTCAATTGGTAAGTGAGAACGACGTGGAGCGAGGGTATTTGAGTCTGCAATGGGAGAACTGCCTCACTTCCGTACACCAGGGAGAATGGTGTGTTCCCAGTGGCCGTCCGGACTGTAGTATGGTACGCCCATAAGCATTCACCAAGCTTCTCATTCCAGTCGCGTTTGTTGGATGATACGAACTTTTTGAGCAACTTGATGATGGTTTTGTTGAATGCTTCAGCCAGACCATTAGCCGCTGGGTTGTATGGTGTTGAAGTAATATTCTGAATTCGGTGTTTGTTGTAGAATCGATAGAAGGCGTGGCTTGCGAACTGCGAACCATTATCGTGGATGATCCTTCGGGGCAGTCCAAAGCGGTAGATGACGTGATGCTTGAGGAAGCTGATCACGTTTGAAGTCTTTACTTCTGCAAGTGGAACAGCCTCCGCCCATTTGGAGAAGTAATCTGTGATTGCGAGTATGAAGCGATATCCTCGAAAAGAAGGTGGAGTGATCGGACCGATGATATCCATTCCCCATGCTTCGAATTGAAGAACAGTTTGGCAACTCTAGAGGGGGGTGAATAGAGTTTATATAGAAAAATAGCCAATTAAAAATAACTCTTTCACCAACAATAAATAATCAGAGTAAAGTGCGGAAAATAAATGAAGAGCAGAAGAGCATACGCAAACACAGCGATTTTAACCTGGTTTCCCTCGTGGAGGACTAGTCCAGGCCTGAGAACTCTAGCTCAGGATTAAATCCACTATTTGTGAAATAGTAGTTTACAATCCGTGCCTTTTCTTCAGAAGAGCACGTCAACTTCTAACAGAGGATCGCAGTGGCGATTTGCTTGGAATTGTCCAAGCGACTTCTTCGACTCTTGCACAAGAATCCTAACTGAGAGATGCTGAGCACTCGAGACTTAGGAGGCTTGTGGCTAGTAGATGAGAAGGGTATGGCTTATTGAGCTTATAGGAGAGAAGAGAAGAGAAGATTGAGTGAATTGAAATGAGAGAATTCATGCCCTATTTATAGTGTTTTTAGAGGCAGAATTCGGCCAGAATTCGGGTAGGAAAATTCAAAAATTTGGCCGTTGGACAGCTAGCAACCAGCTATCCCTAAAATTAGGGTTCCTGATTTCTAGGGGACAGAGTTCGGCCCGAACTCTGTGTGGAGGCAGAGTTCGGCCCGAACTCTGTCTCCAGAGCACAGAGTGGTCCTAAGTGGGACTTGTGGGCAATTTTTGTTTTGGTGGAGCTTGGGATTTTGGGTAGGCTTATAGACTAAGTTCCAAGAGCTCAGCATAACTCAGAGTACATATTTCTAGACTCAATAAAATGTAAAAGTACAGACTCGAAAATACACTGAGAGTCGGAAACTGAGCTGTTGTCTGTCCTGAACTGAATGCAGACGTCGTGTGTCGTATTGAATTTATACAGATATTATTTAGTCAATGTAGTCAATATTTGGTTGACTGTGACTTTGTGTCAACAATCTCCCCCATATTGATAATTGACAAAATAATAAATGTATATTTCAATATTCATACCTGGACACAGTTGGTTAAAACACAGCTCCCCCATAAACAATGCCGAGCTAGAATCCCGTAAATAATGCATAGAACTTGTGGCCTGATAAAAATATTTTCCCAAAAGCAAACACAAGCACAGACAGATATACATATTTCTCCCCCTTTTGGCAGTTAGCAATATAAGGAAAAGCATGGAAATAGCAGTATAGACAATGAAAAGTAATCCAACCACACCAAGCAGAGAAGAAACAGGATAATACTAATAAAACAAGTCACTGACATAAAGTAGAACTACAAAAAATAGCATAAAATGTTATCCACCAACCAGCACATCATCAGGGTTTGAAGACATAAATCCAGTACATAAATCAAACTAAAATAACTAAAATCAAAAGGCAACTAAGACCATCAGCAGTGGCAGCAGCATATCAAGCCAATCTCCATCATGGAGCATGAGAAGGTCCTGGAACATCGAGAAGGTCCACAAAAGCATCATCAGGATCCATATACCTCATGACCCACGGATCGTCTATACGATGGCCCGCGCGATCTGGATCCCGCTCAATAGGCACATGTAGATCAGGATGACGAGCAAGTGAATACCGCATATCATGCAGAGAGTTCCCAAGGGCACTGATCTGCAAGGTGGTACGGTAATCCTGCTGCGTCCAGCGATCATCCTCAATAGCAAAGCGATCGCGAAGCATAGTCTGAAGAGACTCAAGAGTGGCAGGAGGAGGAGGTGCATCCTGACCAAGAGGAGGGGCATCAGGCGCCTCATCAGCAGAATGCTCAGATGACTCAGAAGCAGCGACAGGCTGAAGGAGTCGTGCCTTGGATAGAAAGGTAGGTGCAGGCATGAACGGACAAGCATCAAGTGGTATATGAAAAGTACGAAAGATCAAAGGAAGATACAGAGGATAAACCAAAGCTCGTGGTTTTCTCCTACAGTGAATCATCCAGTCCATCATGGTACGTGGAAGATTGAAAGGAATGCCAAAATGAAGATGATAAAGAGCAGATATTTCAAGATAAGTGATGTCATCATGGGAACCTGTTTTGGGTAGAATGGTGTTAGAAATAATCTAATGAAGGTCAGAAAAATATGGGTTGAGATATTTAGCCGTGAGCTTGCGAGGACGTGTGTATGGAGTACACAAATCGTCCTTGAAGCTTTCAAGGGAAATTCCGTCGGGAAAACGGAACGAGCGAGCGTCAACTAGCTTTTCCCAAGAATTGGGCTCTAGAAGATCAAGATATTCGGCTAAGTCAAAGTCATCAAAAGATATATTGATACCTGCAACTCGTGAATAAATATGAAGGTCATCAAAGGTTAAGTTGCAGTAGAACATTTGAACGGCATGACGATAGATAGCAGAAGTTGTGGTAACTAGTTCATCAAGATAGAGATTATGGAATAAAGAATCATATTGAGAGAATATGGAAAAATTAATAGGATGTCCTGTGAATACCTGTCGATTCCGAAAGTCACTAAACCAGTTGTTTGATGCATCTTGTGAGACAAAAAGTCTGTTGTCATAGGTGGAAGGATTTTGAGGACGAGGTGGATTGAACAAAGGATGGGATGGTTGAAGTTGTTCAATGATTTGTTCAATTGATGGAGGAGAATCCGAAGAGGAAATACTCTCAACTCGAATTCTCTTCCCACGATTGAACAAGCAAGGAGCCATTAAAAGATTTTAACTAGAAAATAGGAATGGTACCTCAAACAAGTAATAAACAATGGAAGAGAATGGAGAGAAACCCCTTTTTCTTGATTTTGAGAAGCACTGGAGTACTCTAGATCAAAAACTAGGGTTAGGGTTTCAAGAAAAGATTTTGTATAGGTGAGAAAGGTGGTAGAAGTGAAGGAGAGAGATGGAATCCCGACATAAAGTAGGGTTTTGTCTTTGGTCGGGTGAAATATTGACCATTGGATTAGAATAGATCCAACGGCAGAGCCAGATCCCGACTCTGGAACCTAAGAACCGAACTCGGCCCGAACTCTAATAGGGGCAGAGTTCGGCCCAAGTTCTGGATCAATGGTCCAGAACTGAAAACAGGCAAAGAACATGAAGAAAAAGTTTAAGAGTTAAACAAAAGATAGTTGAGGACAACAAAGAGTGTAAAAAAATAGATAGAGAGGTACTCAGAAAACAAAATGAACTTTAGAAATTCTCAATTAGGCAATATTAAATCGAAAACGAGCCATATAATAAATAAGGACATATACTGTGGTTCAATAGTCCAAATTTGCCATGGGTTAGCTGCAGGGGCCGGATCCCAGCTAGCGGTAGTCCTGAGGACTAGTGCACCGTGTCGTTTAGGCTTTTACGCCTTGTTGTCAGAAGGACCCTTTCGGCTTGTACCCATACCAAATTCTTCGAAAAAGAATCACAATATACTCGATATTTACGCAGGTGAGTTTCAATTTATAACTGCTTCATCTAAAATTCCAAGTTCACGACAAAGAAAATTGAAGCGCTCTTCGGATAGTGGCTTAGTAAAGAAATCTGCCAGCTGATGATCAGTGTCAATAAATTCTAAGTTAATCGTGCCATTTAGCTGATGATCACGCAAAAAGTGGTGTCTGATCTCAATGTGTTTAGTGCGTGAGTGGCAGACAGGGTTCTTAGTCAAATTGATTGCACTAGTATTGTCACAGAATATAGGAATATGCATGAAAGATAACTTATAGTCTTCAAGGGTTTGCTTCATCCACAGAATTTGTGCACAACAACGCCCAGCTGCTATGTATTCAGCTTCTGTTGTGGATAGTGCGACAGAGTTCTGCTTCTTGCTAAACCATGAGACTAAAGCCTTTCCTAATAAATGACACGTGCCGCTCGTACTTTTACGGTCGACCTTGCATCCAGCAAAGTCAGCATCAGAGTAACCGATGAGGTCAAATGATGTTGACTTGGGATACCATAGGCCCACTGTAACCGTATCCTTAAGGTATCGAAAGATACGCTTAACCGCGGTCATGTGAGATTCCTTAGGATTTGCTTGATATCTAGCACATAGGCAAACACTAAACATGATATCGGGACGACTAGCAGTTAAATAAAGTAAGCTGCCTATCATACCTCGATACTTACGTTGGTCAACGGGTTTGCCACTCTCATCTGGTTCGAGTTTGGTTGAAGTAGCCATTGGAGTGCTGATTGGTTTGATGTTGTCAAGATCGAACTTCTTCAGCATGTCCTTGGTATACTTTGATTGACAGATAAAAGTTCCATTAGCCAGTTGTTTTACTTGCAGACCAAGAAAGTAGTTGAGCTCTCCCATCATGCTCATCTCAAATTCCGTCTGCATACACTTGGCAAATTCTTGACAAAGAGTTTCATCAGTAGACCCAAAAATAATATCATCAACATAAATCTGAATTAATAAAATAGTGTCTTTGAAAGATTTTATAAACAGTGTAGTGTCAATTTTCCCTTTTGAAAAACCTTTCTCAAGCAAGAAACTGCTTAGCCTTTCATACCAAGCTCTGGGGGCTTGTTTAAGGCCATAAAGCGCTTTCTTCAGCTTGAACACGTGGTCGGGGAATATGTGATTTTCAAAGCCAGGGGGTTGTTTCACATAAACTTCCTCCTTAATAAAACCATTCAGGAAAGCACTTTTCACATCCATTTGAAATAATTTAAAGTTTTGAAAATTAGCAAAAGCACAAAGCATCCGAATGGATTCTAGTCTAGCAACAGGAGCATACGTCTCATCATAGTCGATACCTTCCTCTTGGTTGTATCCTTGAGCTACTAGACGAGCTTTGTTACGTGTGACTGAACCATCTTCATTTACTTTGTTTCTAAAAACCCATTTAGTACCAATTATTAAGTGATTAACCGGTCTAGGAACGAGTTCCCATACTTGGCTTCTCTCGAATTGGTTGAGTTCTTCTTGCATAGCAGAAATCCAAAATTCATCATTAAAAGCTTCAGAAATGTTTTTAGGCTCTACTTGTGAAATGAAGGCAGTGCTAGCAACGGAGTCTCTTAGTGATGATCTAGTAGTTACTCCACGTGAAACTTCTCCTATAACTAAATTTTCTGGATGAGAAGGTTTGAAAGAGAATTTCTTAGGCAAACCCTCCAGAGAATTAGTTTCGGTTGAAGTATTCATTGGAGTAGAAGTTGATGGCTCAACGTCATCATCAAGAGTACTTGCTGCACTGTTGTCTTCATCAAAAGTCATATTTGTTGACTCTTCCACAATAAGTGAGCGTTTATTGAAAACTCTATATCCCTTACTCTTTGCGGCATAACCAAGAAAGATACCATCGTCAGCTTTGGCATCAAATTTGCCTAAGTTGTCTTTGGTGTTAAGGATAAAACATCTACAGCCAAAAACTTTAAAATAAGAAACATTGGGGGTTCTCCCAAACCAAAGCTCATAGGGTGTTTTCTTCGTAATGGGACGAATAAGCACCCTATTCAAAATGTGGCATGCTGTACTTACAGCCTCTGCCCAAAAATATTTCGGAAGAGAAAATTTATTCAACATGACTCTAGCCATATCGCCAAGAGTCCTATTCTTCCGCTCCACAACACCATTTTGTTGAGGAGTTCTAGGACAAGAAAATTCATGATCAAAACCATTTGCATTACAAAAACTTTCAAAATCATAATTTACGAATTCGCCTCCATGATCACTTCGGATTCGAGTAATCATGTAGCCTTTTTCGTTTTGAACTTTCTTTACAAAAATTTTGAAAGCAGAAATAGCATCGCTCTTATTAGCGAGAAAGAAAACCCATGTAAATCTCGAAAAATCATCAACAATAACAAATGCATAAAGTTTGCCTCCAAGGCTAGCTATTCTACTAGGACCAAATAAATCCATGTGAAGTAGTTGCAAGGGTCTAGTAGTACTTACAGAGTTGATAGAATGAAATGAGGATTTAGTTGCCTTGTTTAGTTCAGATTCGACACATACCGTGTCCTTTTTGAATGTGATGTCAGGCAATCCTCTCACTAGCTTCTTGGTAGAAAGCCTGGATATAGTATCCATGTTGGCATGACCAAGACGCTGGTGCCAAAGTAGTCGTTCGTCTTTGTGGGCATATAGACATCTACCTGCATTGTTAGTATTTATAGAAAGATAGAAAATGTAGATATTGTCCTCTCTTTTCCCTTCAAAAGCAATGTCTCCTGTTGACCTATCATAGATGTAGCAACTGTTTTGTCCAAAGTTAATATCATATCCATGATCAGCAAGATGACTAATGCTGAGCAGGTTATGCTTTAACTCGGTCACTAGGCAGACATCCTTTATTACAGGAGAAGGAGGATGACCAATGATACCATTACCTATAATGTGCCCTTTGAGATTGTTACCGAAGGATACGTATCCTTCTCTCTTCATCGATAGTGATGCAAAAAGATTTGCGTCTCCCGTCATATGTCGCGAGCATCCACTATCGAGAATCCACTTACTTTCAGTTGAGGAGGGAAGGTCCACCTACATCAAGAGTAGATGTGACCTTTGGTACCCGAATTCTTGAGGGTCCTGAAAAGTTAGTCTTTGGGAACCAAGCATATATCCTTTTATCTACAAGCCTTCTAACTCTGCACTGTGGTGAGATGTGTCCATGTAATCCACAATAAGTACAGATAGCATTCTTATTTATACTAGGAGCATGAGAATAATATCTATAAGCAACAGGATGAGGATGGACATGATGTGAAGAGTTAGCATGGTGAAGATGATTATGCATGGAATAAGTGGCATGTTGATGGTGTCTATGAGGCATAAAATGATGGTATTGTCTATAATGTGTGACATGCTGATATTGTCTAGATGGCATGGCATGATGATTTTGTCTATATGGTATATGAGGATCTTGTCTATATGGCATTTTATGATGATTTTGTCTATATGGCATGGCATGATGCTTTTTATGTGTGGAGTGATGTTGATTGTGTCTTTGTGCATGATGAGTGTGTACTGATTGAGAATTGTTCTTACGTGCACGTGGTTTGTGAAAGTTTGTGTATATAAAAGCATGGTTATGTGCTGCATGAGATTGACGTGGTTGACTAGCATGAGTGGTGTTGTGCCCATGTGATTGGGTTTGAGGTTGAACAACCTGTTTACCCAATTTGGTTTCTAATCTTTTAGAAACAGCTTGCAGTTCATCAACTTTAATATTTAAGCCATAAATCTTAGTCATGGAAATCTTGTGTCTACTTTTTTCTTCAGCAAGCAACGTGTTGAGAGTAGTGATTTCTTGAGTTTGTTGCTCAATACGTGGTTCAGCATCATGTAAGCTTAATTTAAGCTTGGATGCTTCATCAGTGTCATTTGTGGGTGATGTGTTTCTAACATTATCAAGAAGTAAAGAAATTCTTTGTATCTCATCTTCTAGACTTTTGATTTTGTCCTTGGCATGTTTATATTTACCGATGACCTTTTTATGATCATCGAGTAAATCAGTGAAAGCATCGCCAAGTTCATCAAAAGAGAAGTCATCCAGAGTTTCGTTAGATACCTTGTTGGAGGTTGCCATCAGGCACACATTTGCTATATCTTGAGGAGAGTCCTTTTCTTTCTCAGAGTCACTTGCTTCACTTTCATGCCAGATACCTGTGTTGGCATATTTCTTTGATGAGTTCTTTTTGTATGGCTTCTCATAGCGGTTGCTCTTCTTCAGGAATGGGCAGTCTTTTCGGACATGTCCAGTTTTCTTGCAACCGTAACAAGTTGGTTCTTCTTCATCGTCTTCTTGAGATTCCTTCTTCCTTCGATTGAAGCGAAGGAATTTCCTGAAGTTGCGAACCATGAGAGCTTGGTCTTCATCATCAGAATTGTCTTCTTCGGTTTCATCATGATTAGCTCTTCGTTGATGAGCTTTGAGTGCGATCTTCCTGGTCTTCGGAGCAGGCTCTTCGAAGTCCTTGAGGTCAAGCTCGTGAGTCATAAGCTTACCCATCAAGGTCTCCATTGACATTGTTGTGAGATCATTTCCTTCTATGATGGCGGTCACCTTAGGGTTCTAAATCTTTGGTAGCCCTCTGAGCAGCTTACGAATCTTCTCGTGGTTTGAGTACTGCTTTCCAAGCGAAGATAGAGGATTGATGATGTCGAGGAATCTTGTGATCATTTGAGTGATCGTCTCACTTGGCTTCATCTTGAAGGCTTCGTATTCTTGAGTGAGACGGCTTATTTTAGATTCCTTGACCTGTGTGGTTCCTTCATGTGTCACTTCTAGAAGTCTCCATACTTCATGAGCAGTGGTGCATGTGGAGACCATGTTGAACTCATTCCTGTCTATAGCACAGAATAAAGCATTAATAGCCCTAGCATCTAGACTTGCCTGTTTCTTCTCCTCGACAGAATATTTGTCGTATGGTTTCTCAATGAGGTCACCATCGACAACTATCCTGGCGGGCTTTTTGTAACCGTCAGTGACGACAGTCCACAGGTCAAAGTCTAGAGACTTAAGATAGAAGCTCATCCTTGTTTTCCAATATGTGTAGTTAGTCCCATCAAATAGGGGAGGCCTATGAGTGGACTGACCTTCACCATGATTGGAAATCAAGGATTGTGTGGTTGCCATGGATCAGCTCTTAGGATGTTAGTCCTTGTAAAGAGAACAGAGCTCTGATACCAATTGAAGAACAGTTTGGCAACTCTAGAGGGGGGTGAATAGAGTTTATATAGAAAAATAGCCAATTAAAAATAACTCTTTCACCAACAATAAATAATCAGAGTAAAGTGCGGAAAATAAATGAAGAGCAGAAGAGCATACGCAAACACAGCGATTTTAACCTGGTTTCCCTCGTGGAGGACTAGTCCAGGCCTGAGAACTCTAGCTCAGGATTAAATCCACTATTTGTGAAATAGTAGTTTACAATCCGTGCCTTTTCTTCAGAAGAGCACGTCAACTTCTAACAGAGGATCACAGTGGCGATTTGCTTGGAATTGTCCAAGCGACTTCTTCGACTCTTGCACAAGAATCCTAACTGAGAGATGCTGAGCACTCGAGACTTAGGAGGCTTGTGGCTAGTAGATGAGAAGGGTATGGCTTATTGAGCTTGTAGGAGAGAAGAGAAGAGAAGATTGAGTGAATTGAAATGAGAGAATTCATGCCCTATTTATAGTGTTTTTAGAGGCAGAATTCGGCCAGAATTCGGATAGGAAAATTCAAAAATTTGGCCGTTGGACAGCTAGCAACCAGCTATCCCTAAAATTAGGGTTCCTGATTTCTAGGGGACAGAGTTCGGCCCGAACTCTGTGTGGAGGCAGAGTTCGGCCCGAACTCTGTCTCCAGAGCACAGAGTGGTCCTAAGTGGGACTTGTGGGCAATTTTTGTTTTGGTAGAGCTTGGGATTTTGGGTAGGCTTATAGACTAAGTTCCAAGAGCTCAGCATAACTCAGAGTACATATTTCTAGACTCAATAAAATGTAAAAGTACAGACTCGAAAATACACTGAGAGTCAAAAACTGAGCTGTTGTCTGTCCTGAACTGAATGCAGACGTCGTGTGTCGTATTGAATTTATACAGATATTATTTAGTCAATGTAGTCAATATTTGGTTGACTGTGACTTTGTGTTAACACGAATGGCCAGGATGCCACTGTCGGATGTAGAAATTCGGATGGCTGGTGGATGAAGTCCGCGTGGACTTGGCAGGCTTTGCACTTTCTTGTATAGTCTATATCATCTTCTACCATCGTGGGCCAGTAGTAGCCCATTCGTCGAAGACGATCTTGTAATTTCGGGCCAGGCTGATGGGCCCTGCAGACACCGTCATGAGCTTCGCATATGGCTTCTTTGACTTTTGCATTTGATAGACATCGAAACAATAATCCATCGTAGGATCGGCGATACAGCATTTTCGTCTCTGTATCGTAGAAGAATCTGAGAGAACGCCTTCTGATAGAGGTGGCTTCCTTTGGGTTCTCGGGCAAGATATCGTAGACTACGAAGTCTATAAATGGTTGTCTCCAGTCTGGTACTTCGTCGATCGCCTGAGCGGAATAACTCGCCACGAATTGAACGTTATTCTTGGGACAGACCAATTCATGGCCTATCACGTCTACCAAATGATGAATTTGGTTCGGCACTGCTAGGGAAGCGACAAGGCCTGCTAGGACATCGGCTTCGATATTTTGGAGTCTGGGGACGTGTTCGATGAAGAACCCTTCAAATGACGAGATGATGTTGATCGCTATTTGGTGATAGGGGATCATGTCTTCATTGCGGACTTTGTATGAACCCCGGATCTGATTGACACTTAACTGTGAATCGCCGTATGCTTCAAGATATTCTACCCCCAGCTCTCTTGCAAGTTGGAGGCCAATGACTAAAGCGTTGTACTCGGCCACAATGTTAGAGCAAGGCTTCGTGAGGGAGTAAGCGCGATTGATCACCAGTCCGGAAGGAGAAATCAGCACCACCCCGACTCCAACGACGATATTGCCCTTGGGTTCGGTCCTTGATGTACCGTCGAAGAACATTCGCCATATATCATCGTGAGAGGTCGCATGCGAGTCGGCGATCTCATTTGGGATTTCTTCGTGTATTCTGGCCGACTCCGAGCCTGGGTGGACTGCTAAAAAGTCTGCCAGAGCTTGTCCTTTAACAGCCTTTTGTGGAACGAAGATCATATGGTAGGAGGACAGTAATATTGCCCATGTAGCGAAGCGAGAGCTGAGTGCCCCTGGTTTAGTCATAAGGACCCTGAGGGGGTTGACTCGTGATATCACATTTATGGTTTGCTCCGTGATATAGTGTCGTGTCTTTTGAATGGCGAACACCAGGGCGAGGCATTCCTTCTCCGTAGCGGTATATCGGTGCTCTAGCCCGATCATCATTCGGCTGAGGTAATATATAGCTTGCTCATGGCCTGCATCGTTGTTTTGTGCTAGCAGAGCGCCGAAGGAATGCTCCATTGCTCGTACATAGAGCAGGAATGGTTTTTCAGTAATCGGGGCTACCAGGACTGGAGGGTTTGACAAATATTCTTTGATGCTGTCGAAGGCACGCTGGCATTCTTCATCCCATACTAATGAGACGCCCTTCTTCATGAGATGGATGAAAGGCTGACATCGTCCGGAGAGGTTGGAGATGAACCTCCTGATGTAAGCTAACCTCCCTTGAAGGCCTCGAAGATCTCGGAGGTTTCTTGGGGGACTCATTTCCATGATTGCCTTCGTATTCTCAGGGTCTACGTGGATACCCTGGGAGGTGATAATGAAACCCAAGAACTTCTCGCTGGATACGCCCAAGAAGGATTTCGTGGGGTTCATTTTCAGATTGTGTGCTCGCATCAGGTCGAACACTGTCCTTAAATCATGCAGATAATCTTCCTTAGAGCGGCTTTTAACGGCGATGTCTTTAACATAGCATTCCACTGTTTTGTGCAAGTGGTCCCTGAAGATGATACTCATGGCTCTTTGATATGTGGCACAACATTCTTTAAACCAAAAGGCATGATTGTGTAGCAGTACGTGCCAATCGGTGTTCAGAATGATGTATGCTTTTTATCGTCGGGAGACATCTTGATTTGGTTGTACCCCGAGAAACCATCCATGAACGACATACGTTCGAAGCCACAGGTGTTATTGATCATGATGTCTGTGATAGGGAGGAGGAACTCATCTTTGGGACACGCCTCGTTCAGATTGCAAAAGTCGATGCAGATTCGAATCTTCCCATTCTTCTTGAGGACCGGTACTATATTGGCGACCCAGTCTGGATGTTGTTCTTCACGAATAAAGTCACTGGCTATCAGTTTGTTGACTTCGACTTTGATCGCATCCATGATGCCTGGGCAGAAGCGTCGTTGCTGTTGTTGGACTTGCTTTGCATCTGGCCGAATGTTGAGCTTGTGAAGAGCAACATCGGGGTTTAGCCCTGGCATGTCTTCATAGTTTCAGACGAACACATCAATATATTCTTTGACGAGTTCCAGTAGCGATTCTCGCTCTTCGTCTGTCAGACTTTTACTAACGAAGATTGGTTTTGGAGAAGAGTCGCTGCCGAGATCCACTTGTATGACCTCATCTTCAGTAGGAGGCTCTCTTTGTTCAAACCGCTTCTCCCATTGCGCATCCAGCTGTTGGGCCCACGGCTCTAATTCGAGGAGTTCAGGAAAGTCTTCACCTTCTTCGTAAGCATCAGCGAATGTCATATTGACAGACATGACTTGCCTGAATACATCTTCGATGCTGATATCTGAGTCAGAAGTTGGTGATCCGGTTGAGTGTGAATGCCTGTCGCATTCCTTATCTGAGCTTTCAGGGGTCGTTACAGGCGTAACATATCTCAGTCTATATTGGGCCTTGTTGTAGTAGTCATGTGGTTTGCCAGCCGGGATCGGCGACTTTAAAGGTAATCGTCGACCAGTGTCGTAGTTCAAACCTGGCGTAGTCTCCAGATCATACCCCCTGTACCGAAAAGTCATCGGGGTATATGGGAATGTTCTCCTCTGGTTCGGATTCAGAAGGAATAGTACCCCCATCTTTCGAGCTTGCCTCGTCTTGAGAGACGTGGACGTCCTCGGGGACGTCGACACCTGCTGTATCTGATGGGAGAGTTGTTTCCTCCGGTTCGTCTCCTTGAAACGTTGGATTGTCGTGGATATTCGGAGGGGTGCTACCCCCAGTTCCAGCGACCCTCAGTGATGTGGATGATGAATCTCCCACTATAGCAAATTTCATCTTTGAACGGGTACCTTGGAAAACTCCGGTGGTGGGCAACCGTTTAGACGACAGTTTTTTAGTCACAATGGTTGAAATCTTCGGGCTGGAAACATTTATTTTCTTCTCTCTCCCATCGGCGGGGATTTTCTGAATAGAGTTGCAGGAGACAACGGGAGGCGCATCATCCTCTGAGCTCGACTGTTGTAATCTTTGGAAGACGGACTGTCGGTCTTCTCGTACCGTCGCTTTGTTGCAACAGCAGTTGACAATGACTTGGGTGCAGTGACGTCCGTGGGAGGATTATTTGCACACCGAGGCCTCTTCTCTTTCCTTACGCTTGTGGAGGATAGCCTCACGCAAGTCAGATGGGTCTGGAACGACCATGTCTGCTCCCTGGGTTTTGGGAGACTTTTAGGAACCACTCTGTCTGTTTGCTGCCGGGGGCTGGACTCGAGTGGTTCTGTACAACTTCCCATCAGAGGCCAGCATAACAGTATGTGGAGCGCTTGGATAGTCAGAGGTCGGGACAGCGGACTGAGCTCGCCAAGCTTGCGCTACCCTAGACTTCTTCACTCTAGTGCGTGAGGGCACATAGTAGGAAGAGTCTAATTGGTGCTGCAGAGAGTCAGACATATTTTCTCGGGAGCGTGAGAGATCATGACCATAGGAGAGGCGATCGAAGACTGATCCTGAGCCGCGTGGAGCAGACAATATGCGGCTGGAATCAACAGTCTTCATGCGACTGGCAATCGTAGCCGCATGGGCTTTCTTCATGCGGCTGGAAGTCTCGGTCGCATAAGTCTTCTCCATGCGGCGGGAAATCTTAGCCGCATGGGTATTCTGCATTCGGCTGGCAGTTTCGGCCGCATGGACATTATACATGCGGCTGGCAATCTTGGCCGCATGAGTGTTCAGCCTGTGGCTAGTACCTTTGTTCGACTTCTTCCTAGAGCACATATAATCACTCTTTGCCTCCTGCAATTCTAGCATCGTAATGCTTTCCTCTGCCGGACTTGGGGACAGTAGATTCCTCTATGGCTTGAAGGGGAGCCGCATGAGAGTTGCCTTCGCCGTCTTGGACCGCAGAGAGTACTCCGTCCAGAGCTTGGGGAGAAGGAAATAATTTTGGCCTCCACTCCCTGCGAGCCTTCTTTGTGCGGGTTCACTTCTGGACCGGGCCAGCGCTCCTGTCGGAGAGCATTTCTTCAAACGCCTGTTAGTCGAAGCGGACGACCATCTTCTATTGTGTGGAGCCAAGTTTGGCTGCATCCGATTGCGTCACCAACTTCTCAGCCGTGGAGAAGTTTATCCCCAGCAGAGTCGCCATCATGTTTGCCATTGATTATAAAAGAACAGAACAATTATATCGGAGGACTGGACTTTTACTTCACAATACAAACTCGCTCGTACAAAGAAAGCCTAGGGACGAAAACCTAGGTACAGCAATCTATGTACAATTGTTTAGTTTAGATTCTGGAGGGTGACGATAGAGGCTCGAGAAAGCGACGGCAGCTCTGCCTTACTCCTTGGACGATCGGACGCAGCCTTGGCTCTGGTGAAGAAATGCTCTTGGACGTATGGGAAGACTCTCTTGCGCCTTCGGTTGCTAGGTCTCTGGATGTCTCTTTAGTGCTTTCTCTCTTTTTTCTCTGCTCTTGTCTCCTGAATTCTCCAGGATTTGCAAGGGAATGGCACCTTGCTATTTATAAAAGTAGGGGTGTGATCATTAGGGTTTGCAATGATTGCCTCCTTAAGAAGTTGGCGGTTAAGGATCAATTAATCTGGGCTATTAATTTTGATTGTAGCAAATCTAGGTAATTAATGTAGATTGCATCAAATCTTTGTGGGTAATAAATGTTGATTGCCATGAATATTTGTGATTTGTGATAGCCTGCTACGTGTCCAATTTGCTTGATTTGATTTGATCTGGGAAATTATGACGATCGCAACAAATCTGCTTTTGTTAGAATTTGTTAGCACCCATAATTCCAGGAAAGATAAGACTTCTACGTGTCTCAATTGTTGCGAAGAGCGCCACGTGTCCCAACTGGACCGTCCTGGCAGAGCCGCATATGGGTGGTCCTCACAGCCGTATGAAGCATACAGCCGCATGGGGATGGGCAGCCGCATGGGGATAGGCAGCCGCATGGGGATGCATGGAGATGGACAGCCGCATGAAGTGGACGGCCGCATAACTGCAGTAGCCGCATGGAGTGGCCTCAGGACTTGTTGGATTCTGCCAGCTGTAAGGAGATTTTCTCCTCTTTTGTAGGGACACGCCATCATGTCATTCATTATTGCGTCTTTATGTCAGAGCTGTCATAGCTGTCATTTGTTAGAGCAGTCGTCAAGACATTAAATGCAGCAGAAATGTAGAAAAGAACTGTTGAAGGCCACGTGGCTTCTTTCTGGGCCACATTGAACTATCCGAGCCATATGGACCCTTGAGCCGCATGGACTCCTGAGCCGCGTGGGGATCCTGAGCCGCATGGGGATCTCTCTGTCGGAGCGGCATTGGCCTTTCTTTATTCTTTTCCATGCTTCTACATTAGTATGAGAGAAAACTATTAGGGGTGTCTATTCAATTGATTAAGCATAGCTTCTTTCTCTCTATGTGATCTAAAGTTTCATCTTGCAATGTTTGGGTTATATTCATTAGTGTGATCTTTTGATTTGTGGAGTATTTGATCCAAGTCAGCTTTGGATATGTGCTTGTTATAATTAAGTTCTTTGCCATCAGTTATTGTAACTAGAATTATATCTAGTGAAACTGTTAGTCAACAAAGTCCTTTCTTAATTTTTTATAGGAAATGTTGCATTGTTATGGAAAGCCAGCCCCTGTTAAATCTTTGTCAAATAGTGGTTCATACTTTTTCCTTGGAAGACAGAGGAGCATTTACAAGCTGCTTTCTCTCTGGCTCTGCAGCTCACCCACTGCCCTTCTTCTCCACCCTCCCATCTATGGGCCTATTCCAAACGATCATTCTCGGTTGCTTTGCTGGTTCTCGGCCAGTCCTGTGATAAAACTCTTATAGGATCGACAATGGTAAGATCTACCAGTCTCGGCAGACAAGCTTAGTACAGCTGCTCTCTTGTTAGGTTGTGTTTAAATAGGGAGGAAGCTGATATCTATAGCTTACTATATTTGTTCTCAAAATAAAAATGATACTATTATGTAGTTATAATCTATATTGGTTCTCGAAATAAAAAAGCAAAAAATCAAAAACTTATATTAAAAATGATACTATTGAATACAGTTCAAATTTGTATTCTTTGTTCTTATTGTATTCCGCAATTGCTTGAACAGCCGTGCATTTAAAGCTTTATAGTGAGAATATTAATGGTCTTAGAGAAGGTATCTTCTACGGGTAAGCTAATGTCCATGCCTATTGTTTTAAATTTGGACTCGAATATTCGATATGGTGTGCAATAATATGGTGCTTAATGCCTTTCCTACAGTGGAACAAACAAAACAAGAGTTGAGAGAACAGATGAAGGAAGCATCCAAGAACTTTAAGGTAATATCCTTCTTAGTAATGGAATTCCTATTTTTTAGCATTTTCTTACTCCCTCTTTGGAGCTTTCAATATGCAACTGATATTTTTTTGAAGCACCAGTCTGCTAAAAGTGAGTGATCAGAGACTATTCTTGTTGATTTGTGACCTGCCAAAGGTAGGCCGTAACTTAAATGTTGTGTATGTTCATCGGCTAGTGCTTTTCCTCGGGTGCTACTTGTGTTTCGTTAAAATAAATGAAAATAGAGATTTGACTGTTTGGAGAACTTCTGATAACATTGTTGTGCAATTGCCCACCTATTTGTGTGATACCAGGTGGTACAATTTGCTCGTTAACAAAGTATTTCTCAGTATAATTTACGATTTCCCATAATGTAAACCTCGTGTTATGCATTGTCTTTATGATATCTTTATGATCTGAAGTGTTATGCAATAGTTGCAACTTTATACCATGACAGATATATAGCTGCAACCATCTATGGCTACTGTATGTTGACCTTGACCTATTAGAAGGTGATAATATTCTTTTATTAAGTTAAACAATGTGTGAGTCTGACTTGATTAACATAAATTTTGCATAAGATGAGATCTCAACCTAAATTGATATGATATTATTCGCTTTATCATGACTCTTAAGTGGTGACCAAAATTGTGAATTATATAGATTGCATAATGTGTAATGATATAAATTCTTACTAATATTTATTTTCTTCTTTTGTTAGGTTTGTTGTTTGAGGGAGTATATAGTTTTTTGCTATCATGTCACAATCAATACCAAAAGGGTGGATAAAACATCCACATAGAAATGATACTGAGTACAAACAAGGGGTTCAATTGTTTATGGACTTTGCAATGAAGCATGCACCAGCTAGGCTTACAACATGTACAAGGATGCTCTTTGGAATGCACTGATGGTAAAACACTCTTGTATTTCTTTTACTTCTTTACACGGATTTTCCGCATTTATCTAATTGCTTGGACTCTGTACTAGTCCAATTTTTGATAGAAAAACATGTATTTCTGAACTCTGTACGAGTCCAATTTATTCCTTAACTTATATATATTTCCAATTGCATTCAGGTTCAGTTGAAGTGAGTAGCATATATTTCTTGAAGTGATCAGCATATATTTCTTAAATTGCCTTCAGGGTTAGTTCAGGTTCAATGTGGAAATAGACATGCAGTATCCTTCCTACAGTTAGCATATATTTCTAATTGCCTTTGTAGTAAGATAGTTTAAAAGTAATATTGTTTCAGGCAATAGAATATCCTTCCTACATTATGCGTGTTGTCAGAATTACAATATCGGAGAATTCAATATTTTTTGTCTAACACTAGATTGTTGATTCTAATTCCTATGTCCTTCCTAGTATCTTAGGAAACAAGAGATCAAATAGAAGATATGTATAAGAGTTCATTTTCTTTTCCTTTTCTGCTGACATGAGGTAGGTAAATCTAGATACGAAAAGAATAGGTCTCGTGTTATACTGCTCTATTTATGTAGAGTTGCTTTTAGTATGTTCTGTTAGTTTAAAAGAATATGTTACAATTGGACTTGATGCCATGAGAATCACAGGTGAAGGATTGTCCGAAGCATAATGAGATATGAGCAAGTTGTTTAGCAGAGATCAAATTCTTAAGGTCTGTTGCCAAAGCTACTAGGAAAGGTGATCTAATTATTTTACTAGAAGGATAGGGTGCCAAATTGCTTACAGATCTTACTCATTTTTTACTTTTTGTGCATTCAGATTTGTCTTCGGGGACGCCTAACCAAACAACTTTGGCAAAATGCTTTATAAATATGTGAAGATCCAAATTGGGAGAGGTAAGGAGTCTTCCAAATTGGGAGACGACCTCCTCTTGGACATCAATGTCTTGGATTAATTCAATTGCTATTTCTTTTCTGTTTATTAGTTAATAAGAGTTTTATGTTTTAAGAGTAATGTACAATGATTGTTATTTTTGCACCTCTAACATTAACAATTGGTTCTGGATGTGCTGATAATTGGTGTGCATGCAACTTCATGATGTTCAAGGCATAGGCAAAAAGAGCTTGTGGTTCATTATTTGTGAATTGGTCATGTTCACAGGTGAATAATGTTTTAAGTTCAAAATCTTTAGTCACCGGAGGCTGGTCTTCCAGAAACAGCATCAAGTACATCCTATTGAGACCAACAAATTCTTACACCATTTTCAGGAGTGTGGCATCTTTATCCTTGAAGTTTGATACAGTTAATTTCTCTTGGTAAAATTAGCATTATATCATGAAGCTTATAACTAACAAGCAGTTTCGCCTGGGCAAAGCCTAAATAGGAACAATATATGTTTTCAATTTCATTCTTTTTTGGATCCTCTTGGGTACCATTGGCATGACCATTAGAAGATAAATCTTGCCTTTCCAGTTTTACTTGTACAGTGTAAGTAATCGTGAAGTTTGCTTAAAGCCACCAGATGTACCTTTATCCTATTGTCTTGTTCATTTTACCTCTCCAAGTTGCAGGTTAGTGCTTTTCTGATATCCCAATTTGTTTCTTTCACAATCTTTAAGCATATTCATCTTTATTTTCTTAATATATTGTAAGAGAATCAATGGTTTGTCTGTTTACTTCAATAATAGTGATATATGATGATGTATTTCTTTCAATTTGCAGTCATGCAATAATTTTCATAGGAGCCGGCTGGAAATAGTAAAAATAATGCATATTGCATATCTTATGATTTCCCAATAATGTTATCTTAATGAACATATTTCTGTAAATTTAATAACTACATATTGCTGAAAACTATTGTTGTAAATTTAATAACTGCATTCTTAGAACAGATTCTTAGAACAAAAAGCTATATTCTCCTAGATATATGACGATAAGTGAAGTTGTTTTTTTAATAATTTCCTAATTTGTGAGCTTCTTTGTGGACATGCATATATGCTCCATAAGGTTTGACTGATCAATACTATGCGATCCTTTTGGTTCAAGAACCTTTATTATAGCCATTTATTTTGGTTTTTAGCTTTCATGTGATGTCAATATTGAGTGGACTTAGAATTTGCTTGAATTGTTGTTTCATGGCATTTCATATAGGATGTAAAATGCAAGCAGAATATTGGAGGAAAGAGAGTACCAACTGGGCTAAACGTTCTTGGACATTCTAGTTTAACAACCCTCAAGAGACCTTGTGACATCCAAAATCAGCATGCCCAGGTTGGTTTTCTTTCACTTTTTACTTGTTATGCACATACTAAGTGCAAGTGCTTTGAATGCACACACACACTGATCTCAGATCACATTCACAGTATGAAAACACAACAAGTACAGGATATGTACACAAGCCCCATGTAGTTAAATAATACCTTGAGCACACACGCATATGATTTTTCTTTATACCATAACTATTATCTGTCCTCAGGACAGAGGTGAGCCACTTTTGCTGTGCTATCTGCAATATGATACTGCTATATGAAGTATGATACTCCAATATCTGCAGCAAAATCTGTACCTCCACATCCTATTTCCAATGTACACATTCATCGACATACACACAAACAATCTCTGCCTATACAGGGGACTGATCTGCACAATTTCCCTAAACCTGGACTGCACATTGAACGTCATTCCCTACAGATTCTTGTGCTCTTTCTAGTGCATAGACATGCACCCACTACCACAAGCCAACAGCAGTTTACATTCTGCTATGCTGACTAGCTCTACTGCAAGTCTTCTAGATTGCAGATTTCATTTGTAGTTCTCACAACTCAGTCCATGTAGAACTTTCTACTTGCCTATTCTAACCTCCTCAGGGTGAACTCACAGTGTGTAGCTAAAGTTTCACTCCAATATTGCTCATTCTTCTTTCATGAATTACTACATATTTTCTACTTATCACCCATATCACCTTAGTCCTCAATTGTACATTTCTAAAGACATGTGCACAATACACACACATTCTACACATCGGTCCTACACTACCTTTAGCAGACTACTAACACACACTACTATTGACTATGCATCCCCAATTCTTGCTGCACTGTTGCTGCTGCTGCAATGTATCAGGTATAATTTTTCAATCTTCTATGTGGTTATTTGCTATCTTTAATTGTAGAATCTTACCAACTCTCATTTTATTCTTATAGAATTACATGCATGGATACGTGATCCATGTATTCTTCATATTTATCTCCTTATTTCTATAAGTGTATTATGTACTGTGAAATATTAATGGCTTATTCAATACCAGATGGGTTGTCGACTTTTGTCATTTTCGAAGGTAAATGCTTAAAGTATTATTTCGTCTTTACTTTTGAATAATTACTTGTTGTCATCTATCAAATATTTCTGTTTTAAAGTTAAAGAATGGAACATATAAGTTATAATGGCGAGTTCCATCTTTTTGCTGCAATTTGTCTGATTTACAAATATGTCTTACATCTCTGTGCAGAAATTACGAAAAAAGTTTATTTTAAGTAAAAACCAACGCAAGTGGCTGAGAGATGATAAAACTGATAAAGAAAGCGAGCGAGAAGGAGAGTTCGGCCAAACATCCAAAGGTCATTGATGATTCTGCTATGTCTGGCTTCAAAAGTATTTTGGGTTTACTTTGCGAATGATGGAAGATGACACTAAATGATGTAAAGCATTTTAGATTCATTTTGTAATGTTGAGAGATATGATTAACAATGTAATCTTTTTGGTATACGTTTAATGATGCAAAGAGTTTTGAGTTCATTTTTTAGAAGTTCAATGATGTACCTTGGGTTTATTTTATAAACGATTGGATATACGTTTAATGATGTTGTATAAATACTATATTTTTTTGCTAATACAATACTACAATATGCAATTGAACTTATATATTTATAAATGGATTTTGTTATTTAAGTATTTTAATTGTATGTTTTACAGGTGGAACATGAAAATAATAATTTCATAATAATTAGCACAAATGTTATTACTTTTTTTGGGATGGATATGTATTTGTCCTAAAAATAAATTACATCCTTTTATGACTACGTCCATAATTTTTAGGATGGTTTTTATTTGTCACAAATACTTATATTTTGGGACGGTTTAATAATATGTCATAAAAATATAATAATTCAGATACTTTTGGGACAGTTAGTTTTTTCGACCCTAAAACCTAATTAGGACCGTTTTTTTCGTCCTAAAACTTTTTGCCACGCCACCCTAATAACACCGTACATTCCCGTCCCAAAATCCGTCCCAAATATTTATTGGGACGATAATTTCAGTTTTTAAGACAGTTTTTTGTTGTCCCCACTACTAAAATCTGTCAATTCAGCGACGCGTAAAGACGTCGCTAAAAAGGGAAAATACGTCGCTAATTTCTATTAGCGACGTATTTAGCGATGTTTTCAAGTAGTCGGGATTAACCTAGTCGCTAAACAAGAAAACGTCGCCATACGTCGCTATTGCGACGAGCTTTAGCGACGTGTCCACGTCGCTAATTTAGCGACTGCCAGCGACATAAAACGTCATAATTTACCGACGTAATCTAGCGACGTTGAGCGACTTGACATGCATCGATGCTGACCTGGCTTGAGAGCCATATGGCGACGTTCTGCGACTTTTCTACGTCGCTACAGTACCGACGTTTAGTGACGATCAGCGACGATATTCCTCACAGTTCGCGACGTTGATAGCGACATTTTTTTCGTCGCTGACCGTCGGTAATCGTCACTGAACGTCGCTAATATTAAAAAAATACAGCATTTGCAGCATTCCCTGCAGCATTTGCAGTATCCCCCACACCATTTGTTACAACAACAACGGTGTGTATCACGAACACAGTATCAAACAACGCAGATACACACAATTACGAACACGTTTGAAACACAATCTCATCAATCAACATAGATATATGAAAATTTGTAACAACAATGTCAAACATAATGGTCCACAACTTAATTGCCAAGTATGGGAACGAATGGCTCAGAACACAACCTAAAATTCATTCTAGCATACATTAGTGTGAATCATCTATGTTCTGTACATATGGTGTAGTATATGTTCTTATCGTATGTAGTATCTGAAGAATGTAACAGAATCAAGATGAACTCACATAATGTAATACTAAGACGTCATCTACTACTATATATATAAGATATAGTGATAGGTTGTCGTATCATCATTGCCGAGAGATGAGGGTCGGAGGACAGTCAACTTTATCTACGGCTACATAGTTTCTGCCTCGCCAGTCGAATGGCTGCAGGGACCATGTCCTGATCACGATGTCGTACCATAGATTAATACAAATGGAGCTGGAGCCAAAATACAGAAACCAAAATATGATATCCACCTGAAGTGTAGAGTCGGGGGAGAAGAACTTTTCCACCCTCTCCCTCTCTCGCGCTATCAACGTCACAACTTTTCCACCTCAAGTTCTGATCAAGCATCTTCCTTCTCCTCTCCTCCACCATGGCTCTGAACCCATCTGCTCCTCCCTACTTCCCTTCTTCTTATTTGACTCTCTCAGCCACATATGATATCCAGCTCAAGTGTAGAGTCGGGGGAGAAGGAGTGGACAGGAAGAGGAGGGGGAAGCAGCACAGCCGGCGGCATGACCCGGAGGAAGTACAGAGGTTTTCTTTAACATACGTAGGAGAACTATAAGGATATATCTTTTCACAATATATCACCTTGTCAAAGACCCTTAATGTGATATCCATGTTACCGCGGTGTCGGAAGACTAACATGTCATAATTTTCTAAGCCGTGTGTTTTGACATAATCCTCCAACCGGATTTCAGTTCTATGTAATAATGCAAGATTACTACATAGGAGGAAAGAGTTGGGAGGATTATGTCAAAACATACGGCTTAGAAAATTATGACATGTTAGTCTTCCGATACCGCGGTAACATGGTTGTCACATTAAGGGTCTTTGACAAGATGACATATTGTTAAAAGATATATATAGTTCTCCTACGGATTTGAAGAAAACATCTGTACTTCCTCCGGGTCATGCCGCCGGCTGTGCTGCTTCCCCCTCTTCTTTCTGTCCACTTCTTCTCCCCCCACTCTACACTTGAGCTGGATATCATATGCGGCTGAGAGAGTCAAATAAGAAGAAGGGAAGTAGGAAGGAGCAGATGGGTTCAGAGCCATGGTGGAGGAGAGGAGAAGGAAGATCATGCTTGATCAGAACGGATGGCTTAGAACACAACCCAAAATTCATTCTAGCATACATTAGTGTGAATCATCTATGTTCTGTACAAATGGTGTAGTATATGTTCTTATCGAATGTAGTATCTGAAGAATGTAACAGAATCAAGATGAACTTACATAATGTAATACTAAAACGTCATCTACTACTATATAAGATATAGTGATAGATTGTCGTATCATCATTGCCGAGGAGGAGCCACTTCCCCCGGCTCTACAGAATCAATACCATCCAAGGAAGGCAAAACTGAATCAGCATTGTCTTCCGGATCGTCCTCATCAAGGCATAACGGGCTGCTCAGCGTGCCCAGCTTTTTCAACTTCTCGCTGGCTGCAGAGTCGAAATGGGAATGGGTCCTCTTTGCCGGCCCGGAGCTCTGACTCGCACTCGTCGCCTCGCTACCGGTTTCCTCTCCTCCTCTGACGCGGGTCATAAGAAAAGAAATTTCGTACCTCTTCTTCACATAAACATCATTACCGCCTTGTACTCGAGCCTCCTCGTCTGTGACGCTATCCAACTTCTCGGTGTCTACATTGACACCGAGAAGTTGGATAGCGTCACAGACGAGGAGGCTCGAGTACAAGGCAGTAATGATGTTTATGTGAAGAAGAGGTACGAAATTTCTTTTCTTATGACCCGCGTCAGAGGAGGAGAGGAAACCGGTAGCGAGGCGACGAGTGCGAGTCAGAGCTCCGGGCCGGCAAAGAGGACCCATTCCCATTTCGACTTTGCAGCCAGCGAGAAGTTGAAAAAGCTGGGCACGCTGAGCAGCCCGTTATGCCTTGATGAGGACGATCCGGAAGACAATGCTGATTCAGTTTTGCCTTCCTCAGATGGCATTGATTCTGTAGATCCGTGTATAAAGAGGAAGAGATTGGGAGTAGAGTGGACCCGGAGGAAAATGAGAGATGAAGGATGGCTCAGGGAAGGGGGCAGATGAAGGATGGCTCAGAACACAACCTAAAATTCATTCTAGCATACATTAGTGTGAATCATCTATGTTCCGTACATATGGTGTAGTATATGTTCTTATCGTATGTAGTATCTGAAGAATGTAACAGAATCAAGATGAACTCACATAATGTAATACTAAGACATCATCTACTACTATATATATAAGATATAGTGATAGGTTGTCGTATCATCATTGCCGAGGGATGAGGGTCGGAGGACAGTCAACTTTATCTACGGCTACATAGTTTCTGCCTCGCCAGTCGAATGGCTGCATGGACCATGTCGTACCGTAGATTAATGCAAATAGAGCTGGAGCCAAAATACAGAGACCAAAATACAAAATCAAATTCCTGGTTTCCCCGAAAATACAAAGCACAGTTCTAATTAATATGTATTTTAAGTGTAAGAACGGATGGCTCAGAACACAACCCAACCTGAGAGGATACTCTGCAGATCCATCTGAGTAGGACGTATACTCTGAGAGATCACCTTTACAAGAATGATATCAGTAGTGGGATTGAGTGTGTACGTCCTACTCAGATGGGTCTCTCACCGTTACTATTTTTTCTGACAGCATGGTGGATGTGCTCCGTCAACAGATTCTTGCTCCGAGCCAAAACTTTGTCCCGGAGCTCAAGTGGACATCCTTGGTGTAGAGCTCGAGTGAGAGGTTCCTGACAGCATGGTGGTCTCCTTTGTCAAAGTATCCGTGCTCATCACACATTGGTTGTGGGACGAGCACGGATACTTTGACAAAGAAGACCACCATGCTGTCAGGAACCTCTCACTCGAGCTCTACACCATGCTGTCAGAAAAAAATAGTAATAGTGAGAGACCCATCTGAGTAGGACGTACACACTCAATCCCACTACTGATATCATACTTGTAAAGGTGATCTCTCAGAGTATACGTCCTACTCAGATGGATCTCTCAGAGTATCCTCTCTGGTTGGTTGTCGTATCATCATTGCCTAGGGATGAGAGTCGTAGTACCAATACAATCCAGAGATTGACATAGTACTAATTTATATATGTAGTCCAGTACAAATAGTCTAATACAAAAACAACCCAATACAAATAGTCCAATACAAATAAGTACTAATAGCTAATGAGAACCACGCTGCTCACGCAAACGCTCAGTGATACGTTCACGTAACCACCTCGAAAAAGCGAGATTTTTGGCGCGAGGAGAGCTGTCGTCCCTTGCAAGGATTGTATGAAGAGTCCTCTCGGTCTCACTAGCTACCGGTGCTGGATGAATAGAACTCCCGGTCTCACTAGCAACTGGTGCCACTTCCTCCTTAACTATAGAAGGAGCCACCTCAGCATTCACTGTTTCCCTCAAACGACGTGCCGCTCCTCGGGTCATGGGTGCCATCTGGTAAGCAAGCTAATATAATTGTAACATAAGCAAGCTAACTAAAGGAACCATCATGTAATTTGAGTACATTTTCGAAAGCAGATAAAGTACAATAAATTCGATTTTTTGCCAAGTAGCAGAACGGATGGCTCAGAACACAACCCTAAAATTCATTCTAGCATACATTAGTGTGAATCATCTATGTTTTGTACATATGGTGTAGTATATGTTCTTATCGTATGTAGTATCTGAAGAATGTAACAGAATCAAGATGAACTCACATAATGTAATACTAAGACGTCATCTACTACTATATATATAAGATATAGTGATAGGTTGTCGTATCATCATTGCCGAGGGATGAGGGTCGGAGGACAGTCAACTTTATCTACGGCTACATAGTTTCTGCCTCGCCAGTCGAATGGCTGCAGGGACTATGTCCTGATCACAATATCGTGTCGTAGATTTAGGATTTAAAATATGGTATTCAGGTCAACTTAATTCGGTCAAAGGGTACTGAACAGAAAGTCTAATTATCCCATATTTCAGTAATGTTAGTGAGCTAAATCATACTCAACTGTCGAGAATACTTAGGAGAAAACTCATTCACAGGATTAGTATATCCATCCTTCGTGACATAGCTGAAATTTTATAGGGCTCGATAATAATTATTAGTCAATTTATTCATCATTTCAAAACCCTGAAAATGTCCAAAAAAAACTCCCAGTATCAGTAAATAGGGCTCGAACCCTAAATTAGAATTCGAATCCAAGCAAAACATCAAATTGACAGTTGATATGCCAAAAAAAAACGAGATTTTTCAGTATATAGGTGTCACACTGTGAATCTCGTGTCCACACAGTGGGACACGACGTGTCCAAACCAACAAAATAGGTGTCACACGAACTAGAAGCGAGTCCACGCTCTCGTGTCCTCCGCAGCGAGTCCACTGTCAGTCTCGTGTCCCTCGCAGCGAGTCCACGCTTTCGTGGACACGAACTAGAAGCGAGAGAGAGAGCTAGAAGACGAGGAGAAATTGGGGAGGAGCTACCAGAGGAAGGAGGAGGAGGAGAAGGAGGAGAAGGAGGAGCTACCTGAGAAAGGAGGAGGAGGAGAAGGAGGAGGCCGGAGGAGGGAGATCGCCGGAGGAGCGCCGCGGAGGAGGAGGGAAATCGTCGGAGGAGCGTCGCGGAGGAGGAGCGCGCCCAAAATTGGGGGGGGGGGGGAATTGTGAAATGATCGAAAAGGAAACCCTCGCTGGCTATATGAAACGTTTAGCGACGTCCGCATAGGACGTCGCTAAACGTCGCTGATATATAATAAATAGCGACGCAACTTAAAATGCGTCGCGAAACGTCGCTATATCAGCGACGAGTACCGACGAACTTGCGACGCACTACCCCATTTAACAAAATGTAGACGCTAGACGTCGCTATTAGTCGTTGTTGGTGACAAACAGCGATGTCTTATATTAACGTCGCTAAAACCCCAAACATTAGCGACGAAATTTCACGGAGTCGCTAAATACGTCGCTGATTTGACTTATTTTGGTAGTGCCCCAAAGGTCACATTTTTTGTAGTGGAGGCATTCTTTATACTGTATTATTTTATTTATCTTATTACGCTTCTTATGAATACCCACTTGTGTCATGCATTGGGTGGTGTTGGAAGCGCATGCCCATTTCTCTTCGTTAAGGAATCTAACTCAACTTGGATTGCTTCTTTCCATTTTGACAAATCCATTGACATTCTTTAACGGTAAATGGTTCAATATCATTGTACTTTATTTCAACAACTATTGAATATACAAAAATTATTTTCATTGATTATCTCATTCATGTTTCATAACTATTCCAAGCTAGCATACTTGACTGAGCTGCCTTATTCTCGGATATTGGATTTTGTGCTCTCGTTACTTCCAAGACTTCCATAATTCAAAATAAATTTCATAAGTTGGATAGTTTGAGATATCGACATGATTCAAGGGTGCCAAGATCCTCCTCTTATGGGGGACAAAATCCTTGAAATTGAGTGGGTTGCTATATTTCAGGTTGAGAACAGGTGATTGGCTAGCCACTAGCATACTGTGTCGCACTTCGGGTGCAACACGACATCCTTTAGGGACAACATCGTGTTATCCTTCGTTAAGGGCGACATTTTCTTTATAGAGAGTTTTGTGTCCGCGTGGGACATCCATCCTTGCAGGCACATTTATAATAGGTATATGCGATCTCATCACTTTTGCTAGATTAAAGAACAAGTCTAGCATATTTTGTGTAACCATATGAAGATCTAGGATCCTCCATACTCATTATTAAACTGAGTAGTACAAGGATCGATATGAGGTATAATGGGTATTAACCACATCAATTTGTATCATTTTTAGGAACGTTGACATTCTTATCTCCCCATAATAGTGGGAAGGCTATCTCATCAAAGTGGTAATCCATAAATGATGCGGTAAAGAGATCGTCTATCATGGGTTTTAAATAGCAAATAATCAATTATGAATCATAATCGACATAGATTCGGATATTTATCTAAAAGACTATTTTGATATGTTACGACAACACGTACAACTGGCACATAGGTTGCATACCTGAGAATGCGTAAATACAAAATGTCAAGTTCGTAACCGGTAAGAAAATATAATGTAGAACTAGGGTTGGGTAGCAATGTGCCTTTTATGGACCAACATGCCTATGTGCAATGTTGTGTAGCCCCAAGCAAAAACAGAAAGTTAGTTGCACATCACCAAAGTCCCAATGAACATGCAATAGTTATCAATAGTCTTTGACATGAATTCTCCCACATTATCAAGTATTATGAACTTTATCTAATAATTATGATAGTGAGCCTGCAGCTTAATTAGGTATACCAGGTGTTTTGCAAATACAATATTTATTGTAGACAACAAGTGTGCATGTGTCTAACGAGTTGATGCATCAACTAAAGACCATAAAATTATTTAAATGGTCCGCATGATGGTTGGATAGGTCCATTGATATCCCCTTGAATTCCTGTAGAAAAGAGAGAGGATCTTGAATTTAATTTTCCTAAAGAATATGCTTGACAAAGTGTATTGGATCAAATATACGAGATCCTTACTGCTCATAAGGAGATGCATATGTGTAGATTTAAGGATACTACGCATCAATCTCGACCGATGACCTAGACAATCATGCTAAATCATAAACGTGCTCATCTTGGTCAAAGAAACTCCGGTCACATGATGGGCCTCTATCAGCTGAATGATTATAGAATACAACCCATTCGGGAGGCGAGCTATTCAAAATATGCTTCTGGCCGTATACATTACAAGTTATGCATAGATATTCCACTCTATTTTCTTCAATAGTCTCATTATGATAATTATTTGGTTTAATTAGTGTTTAGACATTGAGTTTTATACCAGTTTAGAGTTTATGCCCTAACATGTTCAATCGGAAAGAGTAGACCATGGATTTTAATTTTTCTTGTTTCTTTTTTTCTATTATATCCTATATCCATATTTGATAATGAAATTTCCATGTATAGGTTTGGGAGGGTATAATGAAAAAATAAAAAAAATCCAGGGTCTAAATTTTCTAATTGGACATGCGAGGGCCTAAACTATAAACTGGAATAAAATCTAGGGTGTAAAAGCTAATTAGCCTTATTTATTTTGTCGGATATCCTTAAAATTCAACAATGTTCTTTTGAAACGAGAAAAATATAAGGCATATTCAACAATAAAATTGGTAGTATTGGACAACATGTAATGAACAATTTCGTGTTGCTCTGTAAGGTTTGATGCACATGGTAGTGTTGTCAGAGAATTTGTTTAGGGATAAAGCTAGAAAACAGAAAGTTGGGTCCGTAGTCTACCAGACATCTAACTTGTCCACTTGTCATACCTGAGCAAAATTAAAGAATTTGGTCACATGTATGCAAAAGATATGAAATTCAATTAATAATCCAGACAAAACTTTAAATAACATAATATCCGAATCAAATGAAACTACAATTCATCATTTATTAATCATGACAACATCGAAAAGGTGAGGTACACAAGGCCATCAATTGTTTATTTATTCTTACATGTTGGTGTAAGCCTTTAACTTTAAAAGCAGTGTCCAACAGATTATCTTGGATCACATTAGTCTCTTTCTGCAATCGTGAATGATATTCTTTTACTATATGGGCTGGGGCATGACATGTGCGAGAGATCGTGGTCTGTCCCACCATAATGAAAGCACATGTTGGGAGCAATAAAAGTAGAAGCATGATAATTCTTCTTCTTCTTGAAGTTAATGATCATGGGAGCCTACCAAGCATGCTTGTTGTCGTGATTTTTCTTTTTGCGACCCTGATTCCTCTCCATTTTCGCATAGTTGGGGGTTTCTTCATCTTGCCGCGGCCATTATTTTGACCTTGTCGATTTTGGTGTATGAAATATCCTACGTTGGCTTTAGTCGACAAGATGGCATTTACGCCAGTATGGAGGGCCTGATGGGTTTTCATCAAGAGTTTGTTATTTTTTTTAGTGAGCAATAAGAATGATCAGCTCCAAAAACTTAATTGGTCAATTTATCTGCTGCATCAGGAACATGTTATAGACGTAAAAGTTGACTAGGTCTTCTCCAGGAGATCTTTCTCAGTCAAGTCGTTGTTGATAACATTTTTATAGTCTAAAAGATTAAGGGGTTCTTCAAGAACACTGATAGAAGAAGAGGATGAAGAGAAAAAAAAACTCCTATTACATTATGTACGTGAGGGTTTTCTCTTTACAATATATGCTAGTAAAAGCACGTGTGTTGCACATAAAATAATTTTTCTTCTTTCTAATCTTATCAATATATAATTTAAATATTTAAATTTAAATTAAGATTTGTTATATATATTTATATTTTAATTAAGATTTATAGAAATTTAATCTAATTTTAATTAAATTTGTTATGGATATATGTGAATAAAAAAGAGGGTATTCCGTTATGTGGACAAAAAGAGAGGGTATTTCGTTATGCGTAAGAAAATGAGAGAAAATTCTAAATTATAATTTTTCTAATTTTTTAAAATTAAATGAATGATGATATACATACAACTTAGACGACTCATTTTTTGTTCGTTTCGAAGCTGCATTATATAGTAGAAAGATATACACAAGCCTTTAGGCTGTTACAAGGAGATCGTTGTCATCTGTAAAATATAATGATATCTCTATTTAGTTTTAGTTGTCACAATAAACTAATTAGTGACAAACTAACTACAATACTTCCTAGGTAGGCTTTTTTTTTTGGTTTAAGAAACCTATGGATAAATAGGAAAATCAATAATACCAGATCCAACCTTAGACCACGTTTAATATTGCTTACTGCATACTGGGCTTATAGTTTCTAAAAGTATTATTTAAAAGACGTTTTGTAAATTGTTAGTTTTAATAAGTTAGCTCATTGTTGGACAACTTTCAAAATGATAATGAGATTGCTTTCAAAAGTTACTTATTTTTATACTTAGTTACTTATTTTTATACTTTTCAAAATGTAATGCTACCACTAAACCAACCTTAGGTTTGGTATTGAAAGATGGAGAAGACAATTTTCATAAGCCGCTTATGCTTTTTGAAAAACAACAACAACACTAAACTCAACCTACGATCCACCCGAACTTATTTGGATATCTTCTTGTTCTTCTTCTTTTGAAAAACAACAACAAAAACTATTTGCTGCTAATACTGTTAATAAGCTAGTTGATTTTTTGACAAAACAATGACTATTTTTTGGCTGAGATTTGGAATTGCTTATTGGAAGATGTTTGTACTATTTTTTCTACTTCGTAGAAAACGATTCAAAATTGTTTGGTAGCAACTTATCAAAAATATTTTAAAAAAATTTTATCTCGAAACAACTTTTAACAACAATCTTTCACCTTGTTGTGGCTTTTTAAATTCCAAAACAATCCCAAACCAAGTATTAGGGTCTGCTTGGATTGAGGGGAAAAAAGCAGAGTTAAGTGGGGTTAAGTGAAGTTAAATTAAGTGAGGGAGAGTAGATTCAATACATATAACCTTGTTTGAATTGGAGGGAGAGTCAAGTGAGGTGCGTTTAATAACTCTGGCTTGGATTAGAAATTTTTAATAAGAGCATAATTAATAAAATATAATAGTTACCAAAATATTTTTATTAAAAAATATATAGACAAAAAATGTACAAATTCTCAGTTAACCCACTACAACTCTCATTCTAAACTCCTACCGTCAATTTTTTTTTCTCACACTACCTTTTCTCGTCTTTCTTAACCCTCATATAAAGTAGTATTTCTTCATCTTCTCGACTTTTCTCTCTTCCAAAACCCCAACAAACCCCCCTTTTCTTCTTGTTCCTCCCCAAATGCTCCTCAACTGATGCTCACTCTAATGGCTCTCTGCCATTTCCCTAATCCTTTCTTCTCCACTTCCCACACATTCACCACCAAAACCCACCTCAAATTGCAATCCCACCACTCCCAACTCCCCCCAAACCCCCCGACTTTCTCCTGCTCTGCTCAGAAATCCAGGTTCTTTTCGCCAACCCCCAGCTGCTGTTCGTTTTCTTGATTCTTAGTAATGGCGATGGTCTTTGTTTCAGTAAGAAGCCGAGGGCCTCCAGGCAGGCCAAGTGCAACGAAGAGCTCCGCGCCGAGCTGCGGGAGTTCGTCTCGGCGGCGGGACTCCCGGAGAACCATGTCCCCACGACGAAGGAGCTCGCGGAAAATGGAAGGTTTCGCTTTTGAATTGTTTCCATTCTTGCATTTCTTGCGGGTTTTAGTAGAAATGATCCAATCTTTAGTTCTGTTTGTTTGTGCCTACTGTTTCTTGAAATTTGTTAAAGTTCAAGGTCGGGATCAAAAGAATTAGCATCGAGCGAAAGTTACAAGCTTATTTGATGATGTTCCTAATTGTTGTGATAAAGGTCCAATTGCACCACAAATATATGAAAGTTGACCTAATGCTTAAAAAGGAAACCATGTTTTATTTCTAGATCGTATACTTAGCTCTATTTATCTTATGCTGTTTTTAACCCCAATTTCTCAACTTAGAGTGCTCGTAATACTATTAACAAGCATTAACTGTAAGTTGTCTTCCCGTAAAAGTGTTCTTGAAGTTTGTTAAAGTCCCTGCCAATGCACCACAAATCTAGAGTTATGGTGAGGGTTGAGGGTTAAATATTTATTTTATTCCAATATGCCCCGCATCTCGAAGGCCCGTTTGGACAAATATTTAATCCTCAATTCTCACCACAACAATAAAGTTTTAGTGCAGTGGCAAGGACTTTAACAAAGTTGTCTTTCCATAAAAGTGTTCTTGTTGTGGTTACATGAGGTTTTCTTGTTGTGGTTAAGCAAGGTTCATTTTTTTTGGTTATATGAGTGTATTTCCTTGTAATCTTTAGGAAAGACCTTGCGAATCTTGTGAGGAGGAGGGGTTACAAGGTGATCAAAGAACTTCTTGGGGATTCACCAAAAACGGAGGAACCTTCAAGAAACCAGGGATCAAGTGATGCTTGCAAGGATGGAGTCGCAGGTCCGAATATTTTCTTTTGTCACGGACATTGCAGTTTTCTCTGATGCTACTCATGCCTGTTCCGTCACTTTGCAGTTCCGGAGAGGAATCTGATTGAGTCACTTGAAAGCGTCTCCTTATCAGATGGCTCTTCTTTGGAGGGAACTTACATGATTGGGGAAAATGGTGCAGTAGCCATTGACTGTTCCGACCAAAACAGTGAACCTTCAAAACCTTCCATTGAGGAATTGCAACTAAGGGCTGCAAACTTTATTCAGACTGGGGTGCTGGATATGCTTGAAGGCAAGTACAAAAGAATGTTAAATATGTTTTGTTTTCTTTAATCTACTCTTACTGATTAGATATTAAAAATACTATGGCATACACATAACAAGTAGAAGTCTGTAACCAGAAATTACTTTATTGTGCATAATTATTTATTACTTATGTTGTCATAGCTTATTGGAAGAGAGCAGTTTTGGGTACCTAATATTTAGCAGTTATGTAGGTAAATTCCATATTGCTGAAGAACTGTTTCTTATACAATTTTGACATACAGACGAAGTAGCTTAGGTCTTCCTCTAGTATGTTTTAAGTTTTAGCCACAATCTTGTGCTATGGTGTTCATGAAGCAGGCCGTCCAGTTGAATTTATTCCCCACTGCTCACCTATGTTGAACACACACAATTAGGATTTGGACACCATACGAATTTGGAATACGACATTTTTACAAAAACATGGGATACGGCATTTTTACAAAAACAAGGTTCATAGTATCAGACCCTTCCTATGAGTAGCATGATCGGTAATATCGACGGTTTCAGATCGAAGTATTAGATTTTTTGTTATCGGAAAACAAATAATTAATGAATTATTAAAAATTTAGAAAAAAATATTTTAGACATTTTGGCTTAATTTTAAGTATTTTCTGTGTTGTTTCATAATAGTTTTAAAATTGAATAAATAATAGGTAACCTTGCTGATTGGTTTACATGCAATAAATAAGTTTCTTCCTTTATATTTTCTTTATATGCTTTTACAACTTTATTATGCTTTTATATCCTTGCCGATTAGTCTTTTTAGTTCAATTTTATTTGCCGAATTGAGTGGAAAATAGATCCCCAATGTTGACCGATATTGCAAACTATGGATACATGTACTACTTAGATACTGTTATATATACACATGAAAACTCACACATATTGTACAATTTATCTTGATAAATTCTATAATTTAAGCATGTTATGGATAGTAATTAGGTTGCAAGAGAAAGATTCACCACAAAAAAAAAAGTTACTTTCTGATATCCCAAGTATGTTTTGGCACGATCATGAACATGCCAAAATCACATTCACTTATGTTTCGGGTTTTCTTTGGAGCCCAGACATGTGTGAACCGTATCGGACAGAAATGTCAAGGAAGTATTGTGTCCAACACGTGACAGATATAAATACGAATATGTATACGGTCTCATCCTGATGAGTATCCATGATAGGAGTGCCAAGGAAGATATGGGACACGAATACGTGGCAAATATAGATATGGGACACGAATATGGTCTCATCCTGAGGAGTATCCATGCAACACAACTTCCCGTGGCCTCTATCTTATGCTGATATCAGTTGCTTCAATGTGCACAGAAAGATCATGTATTATATGCACCATTACCATTTCCTATTATTTTGTTGTGTGCAACTGTGCATATATCCGAACTACTGAAACCGGTCTTAAATGGAATTTGAAAATATCGGTACAAATTTAAATTTGAACATGAAAATTAAACGGAAAGAGTGATTAGAGATTGCTGGGGTTAGCTTTGACATTTCATATTCTTAACACGATAGATCTTCATAGCTACAATCAGTGAATTAATAATACCGAATCGATAACTTCTGCTTAGATTTCTATGATGGTCTAGTATAAAATCCGTTCTTACATCTACTTCAATGGAATTGTATTACTAAACTCTCTCATGCCATAGATGCCTCTGAAGTTGAAAATGTGAATGCGCTTAATGATCTCGAGCATGAGTCTGGCATTTTAACCACAAACAGTGCTGGTGCTGGTAAGAGCTGAACTGATAATTCAGGGAATGATTTAATGGCGCAACTAGCAACTTATACATAGATAAATTAAAATTGTTGCAGCTTACATAACTTCCCAATTGGCTTCTACAGTAGCTGAAGGCCATCCTGATGGGTTAGTATCCAATGCTAATAAGTAGGAAATGAGTACTTCCATCATTGAAAATTGACTTTGGATAAGTGAATAATCTATGTTTATTTATTAGTTTTATCATCACAGTTTACTGCCCACAGTCCACAATCTACAAGCCTCGATGTTCATTGTAGCCTCACTAGCCTGTAGGTCACAATTGGTTTGTTCTCCTTTAATGTCTCATTGCAGAGAGACATGGTCCTTGGACCCAATGGTTTTTGTTCTGCTAGTTAATCTGCTGAATCATGAGCCTCATTGTTGCATCTAATATTGGCCAATTTTGGGACCTATTTTTTTTTCAAGATTAAGTTGGTTTCCTTGTAGTTACATTTGAACAAATCTTGCCCTATATTGTAGCAGCATACTTGTTTTTTTTTATAGGGTTGGCATACTTATGTTTTCATGAATGGCATGTTCCTCATGTCCTTCCGTCATGTATTTATTCCATTCTCATCTTCATATTCATACCATAGTTCACGATATTGGCTGAAACTACCGAAACCAACCGATTCACCCTCCCCCTTTAAGAAGAGTACTGCAATGATACTTTGAAGTTGAACAATGAATTTCAAACTACAAATTGAAAATGCTGCAATAGTCGACAATTTTTTTTTCCACCTTCTAGAATGATGTCAACCTCCACCACTTTCTGGTCGAGGGATGTATAAGCAAAATGATACTTGCCAACAAGCTGAGGTCCCCAATTGGTTGGTAAGAAACCTACCTTTTTTGTCGCGTAATCAAATGACCACATAATGTATTTACTTTTTTTTAGCTCATTCAGATCGCTAGTCTCCAAATTCTCCTATACTTTTATTTGTTTATTTTTTATTGGGTAAGAACCTACCTTTTATGTCGCGTAATCAAATGACAACATATTGTATTGGTTATAAAATTTTAGCTCATTCAGCTAGTTAAGTCTCCAAATTATCCTATACAATCTAGGGAGACAATATGATGTTTTTCCCCCTAGGGATGCATTTTTTTTCCTAGGTACGATGTGAAGACTCAAACCCCAGCTTCGTAGCGGTATGAGAATCAGTTTTAGACCCTTCTTACGAGTATCCGTATCAATGATTTCAGGAGTTTTGGTGTTTTTGCATCAGTGTTTCGTAGTTCTTAGTTTTGGCCCAAAAGAGAATAAGAAATTATTTTTAAAAATTAGAAAAAAATATTTAATACATTGAGGCATGAACTTAAGACATCAACAATGATATGTGTCGATAGGAAATTTTCTCGGTACACTCTAGCATATTTATCTACAACATGATCAAATCAAAGTGTCGACATTGTTTGTTTTATCATATTTTTCTTTTTCTGTATATTTTCTTTGCTAAGTGAACCATAAAAGAGAGATAATTTTGGCACCGGCCGGTATCAAATTGAAAATGGAAAACCCATACAATACGGCTGATACATATCGATATCGGTAAACCTTGCTCAAACCAGAATCACTTAAACAAACTATTTCACTGACGGCCTTTAATATTTGTTTGTTTGTTGATTATGAATTATAATTTAACTTTTGAACTTATTTTAACTTTTAAAAATACATGTACTATTTTATTTTAATGCCACTTTTAGTAAAAATAGTACTAATAATAATGTTCTTGATTGAACTACAGGGATGTGGATATTTTTGGGGACAGGTTATGTGGAGAAAACCTGGATCAGCATATGGTTACTGAGATGGTTGTGATATATTGCCGAATTTTGCTTTCATCATGCTTTTGATGTTGTTAGTTATAATTTTTATGTGTTCTTTTTGTTATTTAGGCTAGCGAAACCGATAATCAAGCTGAAATTGACAATTTAAAGGCCATACTGGTATAAATTCTTTAATCCTACATGTAACCTGTTGTACATTTGTTATTCTTTTAAGGTTTTATAGTGAATTATGTTGTTCTATGAGATTATGACTATACATTATTATTATTTTTTTAGCGTCAAAAGGAGATGGAGCTATCCGAGCTAAAGCAAGAGGTTGAAAAGGAGAAGGTAACCTTCATACTTCCGTATTTGCATTATTCATTCCGAGGCCTCCTGACTCTACTTCCATTTAGTGAGAGATTTATTTATATACATAGAGCTTTACTTTGACCCAAGGTTTGCAATACCAGTATTGGAGGCGGTTTCGTCAATTCCAGATTGGAGTTATTGGTTCCATAAAGCCAAAAATAATAAAATATTACTTAAAAAACTAAGAAGAACATTTGATATGTTTAGAAATAATCTTATGTATTATTTGTTCTTTCATGTTACTTTTTAAAAGGACAATATTTAGCATTGTTGTATTATTCACATGCAATAGATATTGTTTCTATTTTACTTTCTTTTAGATAAAGTACCCCCATGATAAATACTTTTGAAAGAAATAATATTAAAGATGTATGAACATTGTGAAGTTATAATATAAAACTTTGACAAGTGGTAATGATTAAATTTAAGAATTTACCGACATTCTGAGTTAATATTGTTTTTTGCATGTTCTTCAACTCGATTGAATCATTGTGTTAATATTGTTTTTCCCCATACTTTTTTTTTTCCTTATTCTTTTTTGTTGTTGAATTGATTGGGAAAGAAAACCATAGTTTTGGTATCGGCCGATATCGGTGGAGGTGAGTATCGGATTGGACATGCCAAAAAAAATACAATAAGGTCTATAGTGCGAACCTGGTTTTGAACATACACTTAAAGTGTGTCAATATAAACGTTCGGGGTCGGTTTCAGATCCTTCCAATGAGTATCTATATCGGCAATTTCGGTGGTTTCAGATTAGAGTATCGCGTTCTTCGTTTCAGAAAGCAAAAAATGATAAATTGTTCTAAAAACTAGAATAATATTTAATACATTTAGAGATAATTTCATATATTGTATGTTGTTTCTCGTTAGTTTTAACTGTAATAATATTCACTTATAATACTTACTATTGTCTAGTTACTTGCCTTTAGACATAGTGCAACCACATTAAATAGTTTTGAAGGAAATAATATTAATATTGATTTGAATGAAGTAATATTAATATGGACGAATGTTGTAAAGTTATAGATATAATATACAACTTCGATAAATGGTAATGGTTACAATTTGTCAAATTATATCAGATATATTGTATCATTGTTAGTCTTCGACACAATTGAATCATTGTGTTGATACTATTTTTTCATTCATCTTTCTTTTGGGTTTCAATTTTTCTCTACTGAATTGACTGAAAAAGAGCTCTCCAATGTTGATATAGGTCAATACCGGTAGTGGTTGGTATTGGACCGGGATATGCCAAAATCATAGCCGTATTGGTTCTATCATATTGGTATCGACCGATACCATGAACTATGGTATAAGGACATATATAAGAACTTATGTTGTAGTTAGTCTCCACGAGAAAGTTTATCATATAAGATATGCCCTTTTTCCTAGTTGTCAATTTCATGTATAACTGAACTCGGTTCCTTCATGACAAATTTAAATAATTGGTGACTACATCCTTAGGGACATCACTTGTATCTGGTACAGTATTGATATTGTGAAACTATCTCTGCCGGTTATATTATTTGTTTGACCTGCAATGTGCTGTTGTCGATGCTTCATCTCTTTTTTACTTCAATGTGGGCTGCAGTTTTGAACGCACGTACAGAACTTAACAATAAATGTCCACGATATGCTGGTTTTATAGACCTTATGTACCTCCCTTAGGTATTTTAAATGGTGACCACATGAGACATTGCTCAGATTGCTTTGTCCTACGTGGGGATTGTATTGAATTACAGAAATGAAAGAACAAAAAAGGAATTAATCTGTTTCTGAGTAACCATATGTTAGACAATGCTATTTGTGCACATTAGGTGGTTGGATCATTTTGGACAGACCAGAATAGAAAGCGTGGATGTTTTATTCGCACCATATTTCTTTTTCCCTGTTTTCAAACTTCATTCTGACTATTATCCACAAATTTCATTCCTATTCTTGTGAGGTCACTGTCAGATTGAGATTCATTAAAGGGAGCTTTGATTCTTGTATGATTTTTATTAGTCTAGGTGAAGGGATTTGAAAGATTTTTCATCTCAGCTGATAATTGTTGTGAAAAGAGGTACGAGATTATGCGGATAATTATTAATTTATGAAGAATAATTCCTCTTACCAATATTTTGGTTGCAACCAATTATCTCAATACCCTAAACACAATTTTTTTTCCTCAAAAACCAAAAACAAAAGAAAAAAGAAGCTCTCGAAATCCTAATACTAATCGGCAACCTCTCAACATCCAAAAAAAAAAAATAGCAGCATATATATTGCTACTACTACCATCGTCCAATACCAAATCCTAATATGATTTGTTTATAGGAAAACTTCATAAACCCTTTCTAAAAACTAAATCTAAACAAAGTCCAAATAAGGGTTTAAATCCTCTAATCTCCACCTAGATTCTTAATTCTCTCCACAAGCACATTGATCAATGTTCATTAATGGTCAGTCTAATGAAGATGACGTTTCAGTCTTAGCTATAGTCCTTCAGGTTTATCCAAGGAAAAATTAAAAAATTAAATCAAAATCATTCAGTTGATGTTTTGGGGAACTTTGGATGCCTGAAAGGGGAAGGGGACAAAAAGACCTACTAATCTGAAGTTGTAAATTCCCCTTCCATGGATCATCAACTAATAAGATGATGGACAAAGTAATACTCCTCTATAATTTATAGTGAAGAACAGTCGAGGTTAGAACAATTCCATTCATTGACTGCACACTTTTGCCTAGATTATAAGGTTATGGTTATGGATACTAACAATGTTAGTGTGTGGAATATGAACTTGAAACCTTTTAAACTGCCTGATTTCTTGTCGTAATTCTAACCGGATTATAGTATTTCTCCCAATCAATGAAAGTAAGTATTCCAGTGAAAAAGCTTGGTGAGAGAAACAATGCTGATACATGTGAATGTCCTGGTATTTTATATTGATAATATTATGAATTACCAACTCTGCCTGTGCTGTGCTTAATGTTCTATATTTTCACTGCCGGTCCCTAGCTCCGATAGAGGAGGGTTGTGTTAGATAGCTGGCAACCGGTGTAAAACATTGTCGGATCTCTATGAAACGAATATTATAGATACCAAGGTGTACATATTTTGTCAGAACCTTGCATTGAATTTCTGTAGTTATCTAAGTTACTATCGGCCATAGAGAAGATTTATACCTTCTGATACTCCGATGGGTATACTTGTCTTTTGTGCTTGTAGGTGATTAAATCAATTTATAGTAATTTCTGTTGATGATATCTTACATTCCATAATAATCAGAATAATTCTTTGTCATGCTTTCTTTCCATCAGCAAGCTTTGTCAATCCTGCAAGCGAAAGCCAGTGCTGAAATTGGAAATGCACACAGAGGAATAACAGAGAAAGATGTGGAACTCCGAGACACAGAGGAGAGCCTTTCTGGACTCAAGGAGGTACCTTCTATGCCTTGGTTCAAAACATCTTATATACAAAGTTGTTATCAAGATTTGCGTTCTGGATTTCAATATGGTGTGGTACCCTTTGCTATTTTTCTACTGATTTGTACTCTAAAGTATCATGACATCATGCGTGTGACAGGTCCAAATTGAATATTGGGGAAATGGTGAAACTGTAGAGGTTGCTGGCAGTTTTAATGGTTGGCTTCACCGAATCGAAATGGACCTGCAACCTTCAAGTAAAATGATAGCTCCAACTGTTTCCAGGTTTGTTAACTCTTTCTCGCCCATGTCATGGTTTCATTTGTTAGACTTTTAGTAGAGATTATTAGATTTATTTATTTTGTAGTTTTTAAGTTGTAGCACTAGCATCCTTTGACGTGATGCTTTCTTCCTTTTGCTACTATATGTTTTTATGTTTACTTTTAAACTTTTGCTTACATGTCTTTGTGAAATATTAGAAGGGTCTCAACTTTGAGCAGTTAGGCAAATAGAACCCTAGCATGTCACAAGTTAATTAAATAATGTGATTGTTGAAATGGAGAACAATATTATGCCCTATATATTCATATTTTGTTGTTGTTGTTGTTGTTGTCACAATAAAGTGACTTCACACAAGCTATATGGAAGGCAAAATGTCCGTGCTAAGATGCATTTGGAAACCTAGTCAGGATGGGTTGAGAAATGAGTACTCGGAGTCTTTTGGAGGTTGTAGCTATAAATTGTGGTAATGGAGAACCAACTGAGATAAGACATCTATCCAGAATGAACAGCTTATACTGTCACATTAGAAGTGGTGCCCAACTACTCTCCAAAGGTATGAAAAGGGAGTTGATACAAATTAGTTATATGAAAGGATTTTGGAAACTTTATTTGAGATGTCACACCAAAATGAATTATATGCGTAGATTTATAAACTGACCTTATAGTTGGGACAACATTAATGGCTAGTTATAGTGCATCCACACTCTTAGGATAATTTACAAAATGAATTCTAACTTATCCTTGCCCATAGTGAGTTTTATGTTTCTACTAAGCTTATTAGACTTGTGACGTTGCAATAAACTCATCCAGAAGTTTACCATGCAGAAACTCAAAGCATTGGTCGACAATACTATGGCTTTATCCCGGAGTTTATGAGGTAAACATTATACATTTTTATATCTGATTCAACAAAAACTTTGTGGCACATGGTTCTCCTATCATGTTATATATATTGGAATTGAGTTATCAATACCCCTCCTTTGTTATATTGATAGTCTTACTAGTAGGGCTGCTAACGAGCCGAGCCGCGCCAAGCTTTTGTGAGCTTGAGCTTGGCTTGACTAGAATTATTCGAGCTCGAGCTTGATATGTTTTTTATTTTGAAGCTTGAGCTTGGCTTGAGCTTGTTTATATTAAGCTTGAGCTTGGCTTGATAAGGAAGCTTGATTCAAGCTTGATAAACAAGCTCGATAAGCTTGAAATCAAGCTTGTCGCTCAACTTTAATTCAATCTCATTAAGCTTGATTTCAAGCTTAACAAGGAACAAACGAGCTTCTAAACAAGCTCCTAAACGAGCTTCTAAACGAGCCAGCTCGCGAGCTCATAAACGAGCCAGCTCGCGAGCTCATAAATAAAGCTTGAGCTCAGCTTGTTTACTAAACGAACCGAGCTCAAACGAGCTTTTATCGAGCCAAGCTTCGAGTAGCTCGCGAACGGCTTGGCTCATTTGCAGCCCTACTTAAGGTTTCAGGTTTATTTGCAGTTAATAGGGTCTATTACTGGCCTTAAGTGTTTCCAGTAGAAATTATTTTATTCATCTTACTGCTCTTCCTGAATGCTTTAGCACTTCAGTTTATGTGATGCATGCATTTCCTATTTTTATGTGGCAAACTTTGCAATTCCTAACATATTGTTTTCCTCCAACTAAAAATGCTAAATTGACCCATGTTTGCTGACCACCTGTGGCCGTCTGCATGGATGGGATCCTTGTAGAGTTTATATCCTCAGTTATATTGATAGTCTGACTAGGTTTCTGGTTTATTTGCAGTTAACAGGCTCTAGTGCCGGCCTTATGTTTCCATTAGAAATTATTTTATTCATTTTACTGGGTTTTCTGAATGCTTTAGTGCTTCAGTTTATGTGATGCATGCATTTCCTATATTTATGTGGCAAACTTTGCAATTCATTAACATATTGTTTTCCTCCAACTAAAAATGCTAAATTGACCCATGTTTACTGAATCACCTGTGGGCTGCATGGATTGGGATCCTTGTACAGTTTATATCGGGATCCTTGTACAGTTTATATCGACGACCAGAAGTAGTTCATGGTGAAATTTTAATCATATATTGTAGTGAACATTGCATTCCATAGATATTTTGGTCGATTAAATATTTTTTTTACATGAGAGAAAATAGTTCTGTTACTTAGCCCAGTTTTATCAATGATGATTAGCACTTTAATAACTTTTTATCTTTCAACTTCTCTATTTCTTTCAAAACATCTCTAAATCTCTTTACTGCGGCCTTTCTTAATATTTCATCATTTAGACCAGTAGGCTAAGCAATACTTTCGGCAGTGGGATCTGGCATTCCACTGTTGAAGGTATGAGCTCTATAGTTCTAAGTTGCATCATTTTTTTTCCTGTAGACATTATTGATCTAGTGCTTACATAAGTTCTATCCAGTTTGAATGTCTTAGCTCTCCTGTGAATCCAACTTATTCCAGAATTAGACAAGTTTTTGTTCATTTTTTCTGTTTAATTAATATCAGATCAAATTCATTGTTGATGGCAACTGGAGGATAGATTCTAACCTGGAGGTGATTACCAGTGGCTACATAACAAACAATGTTCTCAAAGTAGACAGATGACTCCCATCTTTTGGTAAGCAATTCCTTGTACCTTGTACCTATTTCTTTACCAACAAAATGGACGAAAGACATGAAGGTTTGTTTAAGGCATTGTTTCCCTTAATTGGCTAGTGCAAGAAGGTCCAATAGTAAAAGCTTTACAAAAGAACAAAAATTTGAACTATTTTATTCTTGTAAGGCATTGTTTCCCTTAATTGGCATTGTTTCTGATACGCTAGGTCACCCGGCACGCACACTTCTTGTCTGTATATGCACGGATATGTAGCATGCGAACCCCTTCACGCATGTGACCAGATGTTGTTCACTTAGACGATATTAGGATTGATATAGGTTCATGATAGATCTAATTTATCTAGGAGTCTAGATCACCACGATAATCTCGTAAGCCGTTATCGATCGTCGACTCGACACGAATCCTTGTCACATCAATTAATCTCATGAATCGATGCGATCCCTCTTCGATTATTCAAAGCATACCATACACAAGTAAATATCATATTAACAAACATCCTTTTACAAGTATTCTAATTAATCTAAACTATTATAGATTAGGGTTTATCGGTATACCTTTGTCGATGCCTGAAACGCACGTGTTTCCGGTTTTTAATGGTATCCACAATAGTGTGTCGGCCACTGAGCAATCCAAGTCACAAACTTCTTTGCAATCACCGTAATCAACAACCCAAATAATCCCAAAGATTCTTCTTGAAGTAGCTCCACAATGCAACTCTTTCATTTGCTGATGTTGTCTGCCGATGGCAGAGCCAATCGGAAACCTGTAGAAAATAATGGTTGGATTATTTTATTGATGGACTACTTCACTACTTATAGGGAGTCTAGCTCCTCTACATACTACATATTCCGATGTGGGACTAAAAGTCCCTTATTGATTCTCAACACTCCCCCTCAAGATGGGCGATAGATATTGATCATCCCCATCTTGTTACATAGCTTCGACAGACTTAATGAACTAAGACCCTTAGTCAGACAGTCTGCAACTTGTTCTTCTGAGCGGACATGGTCAATCTTCAGTATCCCTTGTTCCAGCTTCTCCTTGATGAAGAATTGATCAATCTCGATGTGCTTCGTTCTGTCGTGCTGAACTGGATTGTTAGCTATACTTATTGCAGCTTGACTATCGCTCAGAAGACGCAATGGTGCTCCCTTATCCAGCTTCAACTCTGTCAGCAATGCTTTCACCCATAGCAACTCTGATACTCCCAGAGCCATTGCTCTGTATTCTGCTTCAGCTGTCGACCGTGCTACCACAGACTGTTTCTTGCTTCTCCATGAGACCAGATTTCCTCCTACAAAAACACAGTATCCCGTGGTAGACCTTCTGTCGTCTATGCAGCTCGCCCAGTCTGCATCACAGTATCCCTCAACTTCTATGCGTCCATTCTTCTTGAACCATAGCCCCTTTCCCGGCGTTCCTTTCAGATACCTCAAGATCTGAAATACTGCTTCCATATGACCCTTTCTTGGATCATGCATGTAGCGACTCACTACACTCACCGCAAATGAGATATCAGGGCGAGTGTGTCCCAGATAAATCAATCTCCCTACAAGTCGTTGATATCTTTCACGATCAACGGGCTCTCCTGCTTCTGCTCCCAACTTGCACTTCTGGTCAATTGGAGTGACCGCTGTTTTGCATCCCAGCATCCCTGTCTCCTTCAGCAGATCTAGTGTGTATTTTCTCTATGAGAGAACAATTCCTTGTTCGCCTTCACACACCTCGATACCTAGAAAGTACCTCATCGCTCCTAAATCTTTCACTTCAAACTCCTTCGCGAGTTTTGACTTCAGTTTAGTGATCTCGACTTCATCATCACCTGTGATCACTATATCAACCACATATACAGCAAGTATAGTGATGTGGCCTCTTGCATGCTGAAGGAAGACCGTATGATCTGCATTTGTTTGATGGTATCCCATGCCTGTAACAGCCTTTCTGAATCTGTCAAACCAGGCTCGAGGGGATTGCTTGAGCCCGTATAGTGACTTCTTCAGTTTACACACCTTTCCTTGCGACGTCCCTCCGTTTGATTCCGTCGCATAGCACCCAGGCGGGAGCTCCATGTATACTTCTTCTTGCAGGTCCCCATGAAGAAAGGCATTCTTCACATCCAACTGGTACAGCTTCCACCCATAGTTCGCTGCAATGGAGACCAGAGTTCTTACGGTGCTCATTTTTGCTACTGGGGCAAAAGTTTCATCATAGTCTATTCCATATGACTGTGTGAATTCTTTTGCAACCAACTTCGCCTTGTACCGCTCTACTTTTCCTTCTGGCGTCTCTTTCACTGTGTACACCCATTTGCATCCCACAGCTTTCTTCCCTTTGGGTAATGGAACCAGCTCCCATGTCTTATTTTTCTCCAGTGTTCCAAGTTCTTCCATCATTGCAGCTTTTCACCTTGGATCTTTCTTTGCTTCCTGCCAACACTTGGGCAACGAAGTAGAGTCTAACGATGCAATGAAGGCTCGATAATTCGAAGAAATGTTAGAATAAGACAAGAAGTTGGCAATGTCATGTTCGTAATCATCAAAACGAGCAGGAGCCTTACCCGCATTGATGCGAGAAGATCTCCTTAAGGGAGCAATAGGTGGTGTAGAGATCGTACCATCTGAGTCGGAGAGATCCGCATCAGAATCCGAGTGATTCAGTGCGGGGGCAACATCTTCAGGAGTTGGAGCAGGAGTAGACAAGGGACTTGGTACAGTAGGCACAGGGCATGGCATAGGCACAGTACTGGACTTCTGTTGTCTTCTTTTGTAGACTTGGAGCTCCTTTTCCCTTGTCTGCTGCTCCCCTTGCGTAACATATGGATCTTCTTCTTCATTTTCTGTATCTGAGTCACTGTGCTCTCTCCCTTTCGTCCAGTTTTCTACAATCGGACACGGAACCGATCCGACGACCACATTTGGGTTTATTATCCCCCCCCTCACATCGAACACCATCTGTGTTAGGTGTGTCACCAAATGCGGAACCTTCATCCGAACCATAGTATGGTTCGAGTTCTCTGAAAGTAACGTCCATGCTGACAAACATCTTCCGCTCGACTGGACTTCAACAGGCATAACCCTTCTGAGTCGCCGTGTAACCGACAAAGACACATTTAACTGCCCGAGGATCCAGTTTGCCAACGACTGGCCGATTATCCTGGACAAAGCATACACATCCAAAAACTTTTGGTGGAACAGTGTATGTATTAGCTCCAGTAAGCATCTCCAATGGTGTCTTCCAGTCCAATACCTGAGATGGCATTCTGTTGATGAGATAAGAGGCCGTCAATATAGCCTGCCCTCATAAGTGCTTCGGGACATTCATAGCCAGCATCATCGTCCGTGCAACTTCCAGCAAGTGTCTGTTCTTTCGTTCCGCCACACCATTTTGAGCCGGAGTATAAGCACATGAAGTTTGATGAAGTATTCCATGAGTTGAAAAATATTCAGCAACCCGCTTATTCGTATACTCCGTCCCATTGTCGGATCGGAAACACTTAATTTTAGCGCCATATTGTGTTTCCACTCGTCGATAAAAGTCCTGAAAGGCCTCAAGGACGTTACTTTTATTCTTCAGAAGGTAGACCCATGTCACACGGGTATAACAATCAATAAAGGTGACGAACCATCGAAAGCCGTTAATCCCGGTTGTAGGACAAGGGCCCCATACGTCTGAATGGATCATGTCAAAAGCAGCTGAACTCCTATTCCCTGTGCTCACATACGAGCTTCTGGTATGTTTTCCCAATGCACAAGCATTACAAAATAACTTCTTTTTATTAGCCCTTTGATATAAGGACGGATACATTCGACCAATAACCGAAAAAGAGGAATGACCGACACGCTGGTGGTGGAGTAGCAAGTCGGCTTCAACACTGCGACAGGAAGCTTCTGGTGGTGCGTCTGCTACCAAGGATGCCAATGCTTTGTCCAATCCAGTCCTGTCTAAATACCACAGCCCCTTATGCCATGTGCCAGTCCCAAGTCGTCGTCCTGTCCCTTTCTCCTGAAAAGTCACCTGAAGAATGTCAAAGGAAACAGTACAGTTAAGATCAAGTATAATGGCACTAATGGATAGAAGATTGACAGGAAAAGATGGAGCATGAAGGACATTGGTTAGAGTGATGGAAGGGGTGCATGCGACAGTGCCTTTACCCATTACAGGGCTGGATGTACCATCAGCGGTCTGAATACTCTCCGGCAATGGTAGGGGAGTATATTCCCGAAACGCACCACGGGACCCCGTGACATGGTGAGATGTCCCAGAGTCCATAATCCATCCTGGCTGATGGATAGATGCAAGAGCACGTACAGAATCATCGGTGTTGGTTTGGGCTAAGCAAGTGAAGTGATCTCCCGAGGTGGAAGACGCCCCAGGACTGTCGACCAAACCCAGCTTCGTGCCACGCAACCTCTCAAGGAACTCCCGCTCAAGCGGGGTTATTTCAGCCAGGTGATGCTCTCCCCCTTCTTCCGCCAGATTTGCTTTGTGGCCGCCCCTTCGACCAGCATATCCTCCTCTACCACCACGTCGGCCTCCACGACCCCGTCCTCGATCAGTAGACTGATTGCGCAAGGGTTTTGGACAAAATCGGATGTAATGTCCGGAGTCACCACAATTGTCACAAACACCACTCATAGATGGAGGTTGATTGAAGGCAGCAAGGACAGACTTTTCAACCGCAGCTGGCTCCCTCTGGGAGGAGCCCTTGTTGGACATCAACTTCAGTCGAGCTTCTTCCTGTGTCATAACAGCTATAGCTTCTTCCAAGGTCGGGAGGGTGGGTTGGGAAAGGAGGATATTCCGTCGCTGCTCAAATACAGGGTGTAGTCCCTTCAGGAATTTCATCATACGCTGCCGGAAAATATAAGCCAGGAACGTCTGAAAGTACTTTGCGAAGGCTGGTTCGACTTGTGCATCTTCCATCCCAAGAGGATCATAATGATCCAGATCAGACCAATACTTCTTCAACATGGCCGCGTACTCAGAGATGGTACGGTCGTCTTGGGCCACCCTATCGAGTTCATCTTGCAGTTGAAAGACTCGCATAGGGTTGCCGGAGCCGGAGTACATATCTTTGAGAGTCTGCCATATATCAGCAGCAGCCTCCATAGCCTCGACATTGCCCGACACCTGGTCGGTTAAAGAGGCAGTCAACCACCCAGCCACGACGTTGTTGACAATCTCCCACACAGCAAACTCCTTGGTGGAGTGATCGGCTGGCACCTTGGCTTGGCCAATGACATAGCCAACCAAGCCACGTCCCTTCAGTGTCCGCAACGCCTGCCGCGACCACTTCAAGTAGTTGGAAGTTCCTTCCAACTTCGTCTCCAGTTTCTCCAGCTTCCCCATTTTGTAAGGCGACGGATCCACATCAGTATGGATCACACGTGGGGTTATCTCGGTTAATCTCTTGGATAAGATATCATCAACCAAGGCCTTCATCTCATCGGCCGTCAGTTTGCCACTGATCGAATCCATGGCGTCTTCAACTGTGAACTCAATTCGTCTTCTTCGTCGTCGTCGGAGGCTGCAACTGACCCAACGTCGTCGTCGACGTCGTCTTCTTCAACGCCAGAGACTTTACTAATGCGCTACTAACTTGGCCAGCACCGGCGCGCGCATGTAAAGTGAACACGTCAGGACACCAGAGAAGACATGATCAGTCTCTGCATAGATCCCGATGTGAAGAAGGAATAAGAAATAAAGCATTTATTAGTTCCAAACGGCGTAAGCACGGAACAGAGTTGGTGCAAATAAAGATTTGACAGCCGTCTCTATTCGAAATACGCCATTTTTTTTTGTTTTGTTAAAAGCTAGGGTTAGGGTTTGATGGGGCTGCTAGGTCTAGGGTTAGGGTTTCCATGGCAAAAAGCTAGGGTTAGGGTTTGATGGGGCTGCTGCGGGAGAGGGGGGGTCGGGGGGGGGGGGGGGTTCTGCAGGGGGGTCGGGGGGAGGTTCTGGTCGGGGGGGGGGGGGGGGTCGGGGGGGGGGGTCGGAGGGGGTGTCGGGGGGGGGGGGGTTGCTGCTGTGGGCGGGTGGGGGGGGGGTCGGGAGGGGGGGGGGGTGTTCGGCTAGGTTGGAGTGGCTAGGGGGGGTGCTGCTGTGGGCGGCGGGTGGGGGGGGGGTCGGCAGGAGTGGTGGAGGCGGCGGGTGCTGAAGTAGGGTGGGCGGCGGGTGCTGGAGGAAGGGTGGGCGGGTTGCTGCTGTGGGCGGGTAGGGGGGGTCGGGATGGGGGGGGGGGGTTGGTTCGGCTAGGGTGGAGCGGCTAATGGGGGGGGGGGGGGGTCGGCGAGAGAGAGAGAGAAAATTTTTTTTTTTGTGGAGAGAGAGAGAGAGTTATGGCTCTGATACCTTGTAGAAAATAATGGTTGGATTATTTTATTGATGGACTACTTCACTACTTATAGGGAGTCTAGCTCCTCTACATACTACATATTCCGATGTGGGACTAAAAGTCCCTTATTGATTCTCAACAAAACCCGATCGGATTTTTAACTTCGTCGGACTGAACCAGAGTAGGAATAGAAGAGAAATGATTTCTAGTGTTTCTTCCTGGGCCTTTCCACTAAATTGCAACTTATGATTTTAGCAATCCCGTGTCCCTATATTTATATGGTTTGGAAAGGGGTATACTTGACAGTTGGCTAGGTCTCCTAATTAGGGTTTGATTAGGAATCCCTTTTGCATATCAATCGTTAGATTCTTCTAAATTCTCATAGATGATTCGAAACTCTCTAGAACACTCTTAATACAATCTAATTTTGAATTAGATTACCTACAATATATATTTCTATATATGTCATTATCAATTAGGAGTTAACCTAGTCAACATCTAATTGACTTATGCGCTAGAACTAGATTATACGATTGACTCTGGTCAATCATTCATGGATGAATCATTATTGGACCTATACTAACCTGAGCAATGCTTAAATTATCGACCAACTCATGTGTATGATCCATTACGTTCAACACCAAGGTGGTCGCATTGGATCAAACCTGATCCGTTTCTACTATTATGAGTATCGAAAATTCGTTTGATTTCGATACGAAAATTTAACGATTGAATTTTTGAGTCTGCAGACAAGGTTCACACTATCGGTATCGGACGATTCCTATGAGTATTGGGATCGGCGGTATCGATGCTTTCAGATCGGAGTATCGAATTTTTTGGTATCAAAAATCAAATAATTATTATCAAATTATTAACATTTTAGAAACTATATTTTGTACATTTAGACATAATTTTAAGTATTTCTAGTGTTGTTTCTTAGCACTTTTGAAATTTAATGAAATAGTAGTCACTCTTGCCAATTGGTTTACATGTGATAGATACATTTTTTTACATACTTTTAGAACCTTACTATATTTTTACGTCCTTGCTAATTGGTCTTTTTTGTTCAATTTTTTTGTCGAATTGACCGTAAAAGAGACCCCCATTGTCGGTATTGGTCAGTATCGGGTATCGGTCGGTATCGGATCGGGACATGCCAAACCGTATCGGCTATCGCCCGTATCGGATCGGTATCGGTCGATACTGCAAACCTTGGTTCCAGAAACAACTTTATGTTGAACTTTCTCTGTTGACCAAGACTCACACCTAGCACTGTCATGACTCGCATGTGGTGTGAGGATGTAGTGTCATGACTTCTATATGGTATGAGGATGTTTAGATGTCACGTCTCGATTCTGTAGGACCGTTCGCCCTCGCTTTGGTCCCTACGGTACTGATCGTCCTCGCCTGGACGTGATGTCGTGTAAGCCTAAGTTGCGCTTGCAGAAGGCCAAGACCTGTACAATAACAAAATAGATAAGATAGACAATGACGCAGCGGAACATTAAACACAGAGTTTGCAACAACGGGCAATATACGAAAAATAGAATTGAACACAATGATAACAAAAATTAATCTCTGTATTAATAATCTTTGAATCATTTACAAGACTTTTGATAACTCTATGATACATGCCATACTTCGCTTACAATCTCTCTTGAAATATACAAAATTACAATGATACCATTCCATACACTACATCCCTTTATATGCAAAACCAACTCTTTAAACAGATGACCATCTCTTGGATAGAAAATCCATCTCTTTACATCTATTCTAATTTCTGGCTCCTGAGGATGAGGCTCGAGTTATCGCTTCGGATTATTATTTCGTCCACCTTGCACATGCAATCAAGCTGGTGGTGGGTCAGTACATGAAACGTACTGGTGATGTGAACAAAGACTACATTATCTGAAACGATCACTAAGTCATTTAGTGAGAAAATATTTATGTGATAATGATCTTGCTACTTTTACCTACATTCATTTCATGTAATACCGAGTCAGATTACATCTTTTTGAAAACACTTTCGAAAACCAACATTTCATATCTATTCATTTCAAACATCCATGGGACTATTTTGTTCATGCACGATAACTACTCATTTCATGTGAAGTGTGCAGTGTGTCTCAAGAGCCATAATCACTTCATTTAGTTCCAGCATTTCTTAGAGTCAATTCCAAGCACGATATCATTACACTTCTTTCAACGGGACAACATTATCTTTGCAACAGATTATTCTCTATAAGCAATTCATGATCAAAAGACTTCACTTTTCAGTGATTCTTACCATAGTCGATGTTACATCCCTGCAGAAAGACAAGGATTAGAAATAAACCGAACGTATGTATACAATGTTCCCTGTTCGTCTCTGCATTGTTAGGGCTCTTAACAAAATCTTTACATATGCATACACCACCAGATTAGCAGCTGTGACTTAGGCTCAGATCTGCACTAATACATGCGCATACCAGCAGTTGTGACTCAAGGCTCAGCTCTGCACTGATATGTACACATACTAGCAGCTGTGACTCAGAGTTCTGCTCTTCACTAACCGACATCCTATATACATGATGGTCCATGGGTCTATTCCCATGATTAGCCACTGGGGCTCTTTGGTCTAGCTCGTCGTTAATAGACACAACATTCCTTAATCGTGAGGTCTCTTTTACCTCAGGGTGTCTTAATCTCTCATAGTCTCTTTTACCCGAGAGACGATTATCTTGTGCACAAGTTGTCTGAGACCATTGCATGAATGCAACTTCTATCAAATAAATCTTAACAAAGTAACAGATAAATGACATGCTCATTCGTGCCTTAACATATATACGATACATTCTTTTCGTGCCTTTCTTCTTTTCGGATCACAGAGCCAATAGCTCCTCTCTTTTCTTATCTTATCCAACATATGATACAAGTAAGCATGTATTCACTCTTATTATTCACAAACATAGCAACAGATTTGATTCTTTAAGCATGGAAACCTACTCTTTGATAGCATATAATACAGACCATGAAAGCAAATATCTTTTATTTTCTTATTAGCATGGCAAGGTTCTCAAGATCAAAGCAACATTCATTTCTTTTTAGCAGGCAACAATCTTACTCCTTAGCATGCAGGTCATTTTATCTTGATTTAGCATAGCAACGTTTTGTTCATTAAGAAACATTCTTTCAAAACAGAGATATTGTATTAGGCATAAAAGAATCAGAAAATGAGTCTTCATCCACGCACCCAGATCAATCGTCTTCTATTCTAGAGTCACCAATCCGATCTCTCTGTCTACATAGTGTCTTCGTGGAGCGGGGCACTACATTAGCGATATCCACTTTAGAATCTATCCATGCACAATTACCATGTAATTCAGTATCTTTAGTAGACTACGTCCCGTTTAGACTTACGACACAAATTTTATGTCAACTCGTATTTGTCGTAGTAACTACGTATCTTGATCACGCCTGTTCAACACCCACGTGGACTTTAGTAACACGTCACCTTGCGCAGGAATTTATTGAGTATAAAACATCGGACCACATAGGACTTTACTCTCCTTGTCATATGCTAGGAGTGAGATTTCTTATTGATATGTGCTACCTTCATATGGGATTTACCACACCTGATCTATGACCGTCTCAACGCTTCGGTTCACTAAAGGTTACATATTCAAAGTGTGAGTGCACACTCATAATATGTAATGATCTCAGGCCCTAACTTGTACCACTAACATAGAGGACATCCAATTGACATTAACATACATTATCCATTAGGGATTCCTTGTTGGTGTCGTTTAGTGGACTTGTTTAATTAACTGTGCATTTGTACTCTGGTTGTGATGTCAACTAGAGCAACAACTTATGAGATCATTCGCACGTATCACATGAGTTCGACATAGTATATACCTACCTACCATTATGAGATCAATTACTCTAAATGTACATGTTTATGGTCATAGATTAACCAAGAGGGACATTGGTGAAACTGGATTCCTATCTCATCCAAGTTATATTATTACAATACGAAATCTTTTGCCTTTTTACCCTTGGAACTTTATCACATTATCAACAATCATAAACATCATCTAACTATAAAAATAGAATGTTATTAAATTAATAACCAAAATCTTTGTTACATCTAGTGATCATAGTTCGCAGTATCGGCCGATACCGATCTGATACGGCCGATACCGATACGGTTTGGCATGTCCCGATCCGATACCAACCGATACCCGATGCAGACCGATACCAATATTAGGATTCTCTTTTCCAGTCAATTTGGCAAAAGTGAATTGAACGAAAAAGACCAATTAGCAATGTTGTAAAAGCAAAGTAAGGTTGTAAAAGTATGTAAAAGAAGAAAACTTACCTATCGTATGTAAAACAGTCGGTAAGTGTGACTACTATTTCATTCATTTCAAAACTACTCAGAAATAACACTGAAAATATTAAAATTATGCTTAAATGTATAAAATATATTTTCTAAAATGTTAATAATTTAATAATATTTATTTGCTTTCTGTTACCAAAAATCCGATACTCCGATCCGAAACCTCCTATACTGTCGATACCGCTGATCCTGATACTCATAGGAATGATCCGATACCGATTCCGATATCGATACTTTGAACCTTGCTAGTGATATTTGTAAAACTGAAGCGTCTTCAAATTAAATGCCATGGTATATCAGTGTCCATTCTTTTGGGTCATAAATTTTTTCTCAAATAGGTAACACTGAACGTGAAAAAGGAGTACATTTTCATTTTCCCTATTTTCTTGTCACACCTGCTCCCAAATTACAGTGAACCGAGTATGTTACAAGCATTCCTATGTTACGCGACCTACGAATACACCCTTATCCACATCTACGATTGTCACCCATAAAGTTTTAGGATAGGATAAAAAGGAGTAATTATATACTAATTACAACATTTGAAAGGATAACTTCTAATTATACAATGGTCCTGTTCTAAAGTACAACCCATAATTCCAGTATCCTAGTACATGCGCACACACATATATACACATGAAAAAAAGTATAATAGTAAGACAAAATAAGGTCTTCAACTCCTGTATTCTATACTTGATGTTCAAACTCCTCCATGCTGTAAAGTAGCAGGGTCTCGTGTAGAATTGTATCGTCTAGAATTGTATCCTCGCTTAGTGAACAAATACGATCATGAAAGACATGCAAAGCCCCTGACAAAGGAAGATGAAAATATAAAAAATGGAGAGGGTAATAGAATGGATCGAAATATGATGCACAATTGATGATCGAGTTTGTATATTTGATATTATAAAGTTAGTGTTATGATACTTCCTAAATCGCTAAGTGTAACACTGTACGTATCATACAAAAATACATACAACCAACAACCAAATCATTCCTACATGAAATGCAGTTTTGAGAACACTGTGGGTCACACACTTGACTATTTTCTCAACAATAATTCCATTTATCCGGGACTAGGCTGTTGATAATAGTTGAAACAGTGCTTACTGTGGACAAAAGGTGGAGTAAATTATTACTCTTAATCGATGCTCAATCGAGTTAAGGATTTTAGTCGATGCACGATCGAGTTAAAGACTTTAAATTGATACACGACTGTTTAAGTATATGGAGTAAATCCAGAATACAAAAGTGAGATAAGTCTCATATCCTCTCTCCGTAATGCCTGGAAGAAGGTACTACTGGACAATTTGGTTATTAATTACAGCACAGAGGTTTATCCTGTGTGAACCTAATATTCTCTTCCTTCCCATGGTACAATCTACCAACTATAAAGAGTCCTATATGCAGACAATATATATTACTATTTTGTACAAGAATGAAGTACGTGTCTTGAATTTTTTGCGCAGAAGGGCATGACGCGATACGATCGAAGATACCATTCTAAGAATACTCTCCGTAGCGAATAATCTTGCATCTGAATGATCATGGCATAAAATTTAGTTTCATTGCTCTACGTGTCTGTGTCCTACGTGTCATAGAGTCCAAGTATTTGACCCCTAAGAATTAAAGAGTTATCAACAGCCCGTCATTAACCTAGCGTAATCAATTGTGATTATGTGGCTAAACCTAAGTTTTAATTAATTTTACATTTTGACAATTTATGAATCAAGAATTGGTTCTATCGAATTTTCGAAAAAATTCGACATTCTTTTTTGTATTTCTTGATCTGAAAAATCTGCCACAATGCAAATATTCGACCTGGAGCAACTCTCTATGGAACTCAAAACAAATAATCCCCTCGGTGGATATCCTCACACCGAAATTCACAACACCTCATGACTTATGAATTTTAATTGTCAATTCTTTTTACCGAAGTTGCTCACCTCACTATGTTGAGCAAAAAACATGTGATGCTACTACGTCCAAAGCAATACAAAAGAACTAGGGTCTGCTTGGATTGAGGGGGAAAATAATATGCAGAGTTGAGTGGGGTTAAGTAAAGGGAGTTAAGTGAGGGGGACTAGAGTCGATACATATAACTTTCCATGGATTTGAGGGAGAGTTAAGTAGGGTGTGTTTAATACCTCTTACTTGGATTAGAGGTTTTGTGTGGAAGGAGAATTAATAAAATACCCTTATTACATGTCATAAAATTAGATTTGATTGAAATTTTAATTAGAACTTGTCAAAATATTTTCACAAGTCAGAAAGCTACGGAGCAACATGTTGAAAAAAAAAAATCATGATATTTTATAGGACAAATAAGGGGTATTTATGAATTTTAAATAAAACTCGTTAACCCCTGATTTGGGGGGTTAAAAAAATGGACAAAATAATGCTAAACAAACCCCCAGTTAACCCTCTATGACTACCCCTCATAAACCTCCACCCTCAAACCAAGCAGAGTTTTTTTTTCCCTCACATTATTTTCCCTCACTTAACTCTCTTAGCGCTCAATCCAAGCAGACCCTAAGAGATATAAGGGTTAGCAATAATATCAAGGAAATCTTTAGGTCATACGACCACATTAATTAGGTTTATGTCTAGAGTCAAGTTGAAGGCTCATTACTTATCATTAAACAAGTTAAATGCTGAAATTTAGAAAAATCACTCTAAATGAGCCGGAATTTCCTTTTTTCGGGTTTCGGATATTAAATTATTAACTAAACCCTAAGATACTAAGTACTATATAATTAAGTGAAGTTACAGTAATTAAAACATGAAATCAGAATTAATGGAACCATAATTTTAGTAAAAGGATTGGAAATTGGCCATGTTGCCTATTTTAGGCTACACAAGCTTTAATTATACTAAGGTTGAAGTATTGGTTTGATGATCATGCAATTGCATTCCAAATTATTACGAACTCATTCAAGAAAAGCACACTGCATTTTAAATTAATTATCATAAAAATGGTTGAAAATTCATTTTTGGACCCAACATGCCCTACCCTTCTACTTTAAATTACACTCGAGCTATCACACCAAGTTAATATACTTATAAGATATTAATTTTTGATACCGCAAACCTACATGTGGGTCGATTTACACGAATGTGGTTTCGTTGTAGTCGAAAACTAGAAATTAGCTCCAGCATGGCCTTATCTCAATACTAAGTGGTATCTACGCTTTGGTACACTCGAATGCTATTCCCATTAATGCAATACTACCTAATTTACGTTCACTATTCGTTGATCACAACTTGAATTGGACTCAAACGGTGCCTCGGAACCCCGAAATCAAGTTGGACTCATCCGAATGTCCATATCGGAGGTACCTGATACAACCACAGTGTCAAAACTATAAATTGAACCTAATTAATGATTAATTGGATGCAACTACCCCCAAACTAATTTTCGGACAGCAGTCTTTTGTTCTGAAATCAAATAAAAAGTTTCCAAATTTGTGTCGTAAGATTACAAACGCAATTTTGGAGAGCAATTCAAAGTTCCATGTGAAATTAAAGTTCATTACTAAGTGTTTATGGATAAAATCAAGCATACACATACATATATTACCATGGTGCACATGTATAAGCAATTTCACAATCTAACAACCTAGACTAGCATGTTAATGTAATTTCAATTTTAGGGCATAATGAATTTTATGCATGAATTCAAGAGATTGCATTCAAGAATATGAAATTAGACTAGAAATTTGGAATTGAAAGAGAAAAATGGAGATGGATTGAAGTGGGGTTGCCTAGGTTGGGTGAGTAAGACCTCTTTCTTCTCTTCTCCTTCCCTTTCCTATTTATTTTTCTTTCTTTCCTTTCCCTTTCCTTCTTCCTCTCTCCCTTACCTCTCTCTCTCTCCTCTCAGGCTGCTTGCACCGCCCTTCCTGCCGCTGCGTGGCCACCGCCGGCCTCCCTGGTCAAGTGATGGTCTGGTAGTGGTGGTGTGGTGGCTGCCTCCTCCAGTCTTCCTTCCTCTACTTCTTAAACTACTTATTCTTCTTGATCCTTCTCTTTCTCGTCGAAACTTTCTTTTTAATTCCCTCCTCTTTGTCATGATGAAGGGTACAATGGAATGATGATCATGGGTTAGTCATGATTGGGTTCATGACACCTAGCTTTTGGTTCAAGACACCGAACCATATGAGGTGTCATAACCAAGAGCAAAAATGAAAAGTGAGGAGTTTTGAGGAAATTAAATGAGAAAAATAATAAAAAAATGATCAAATGGTGATCGAGTAGGTGAACTTGGTTTAGGTTGGGATTAGGCTAAGGATTAGATAGATAATAAAAAATGAACATTATAAAATGTAATAGGTTAAAATATTAAATGATTAAATCAAAATATAATAAAATAATAAATTGACACGAACTACCAACAGAAATATTAAAATATTAAATCACACCTTTCCATTTCCCATAGGAAACATATTTCACATTTCACTTTCACCAGTTTGTCCTATGACAAATCACAGTTTGCATTGGTGTTTAAAGTTAATATATAACCTCTCTTAAACCTGATAACAGTAGATTTTCTGGAGTTTACACTGTAGGAAGTTGATAACCTTAGCGACAAGTGAAGCACAGGATGGCTGATGAAAATCACAGAAATGTCTCCAGGGTTAAGGAGGAGTTCAAGTTGCAGGTTAGGTCACAAGCTACTCTTATGTTCATGAAGGCACTACATTATCTACTGCATACTTAAGACTTCTGTTAGTTTCGGTTAATGGGTTTGTCGTCTTTTTCTTTTCTTTTCAAGATTGATGGCAGAAACCTTCTCATTCACATGCTGGCTGACATTGTTGTGGTAGCACACATTACAACTGAAAGATCTTTCCATGTTTCAACTAGATGGGCTCCTGAGACAGCTATAAGCATCTACTGCCATATCCACTTTCGATCAGTGAAGCTGTTGAATCTTTCTAATGCCGAGGAGATGACCTTACCTTGAATGAAAATTGTACATACTGTCAGACTATAGGTCATCTATTCTCGTTGTTTCTTCTGCTGTATTCATTTACTTCTATTATGTACCTCCTGCAATGCAAGCTATGTAAAGCTATTTGATTGTGGTATCTTTTACTATTGGATCTTACAAAAGACTTGGTTCTTCATCTGGCCTTGATTGTTGAATAAATTGAGTTCTTCCACGTTCGTACTCGTACTACTACACTCACTACTTTCAAATTGCGAGTTCCAGCTTCCTGCCCTTCTTGCATCTCGGAGGGCTTGGCTAATTGAGTGCCTCTTGGTGTATTGAGGTCAGTGGGTCTGATAACTCGACCCGAGAGGACATAGTGAATGACTACTCCTATAATCATAACCATTGATAGTTGAAAAACAGGATTTTGAATTAATGCTATTGATGAAACAAGCCAAATCAATGAATACATTATTATACGATTTGTTGTAGAATCATGTAGTGTCTCATTCATTGGTTTCACAAATGACCCATACATACAACTAAATTTTGGTAGCTTTTACCATAGAAGATTCAGTTTGAACTTCTTGTTGTGGGAATGGCTGGAGGCTCAGTCGAGCGCGTCTGGTTGGGGTGAGGCTTGGGAATGGAGTCGGGTCCGATGAAGGCACGGTGGGGTGATCAGAATGGGTTCTCGGATGAGGGGTGATGCAATTCCTTCTTTGTTAGTCACCCACAGCTCAAGTCCTAGAACACTTAGTTAAATGTTGTTTAAAGGTTGTTAGATTCTGTTAAGACAGATATACATTCTTGTATGATAATTCTACAAATAGAAGAGAGAGGAAGAGAATGATGAATGAGAGATTTAGAATATATTCTTTAGAGTTTTTCTTTTTTTTCTTCTTAGTATTCCTGTAACTACTCTCCCCCTTTAATCAAGAATCAAATAAAAACCCTAGTTCTTTCCCAAATTTAGTTTCCATTTGATTTCCACTGCATGTTTACTCCAATTCTGTGGTGAATTGTTCAATGACCACCAATTCCAAGCCAGATGGGAATGAGACCCATCAATTTGGTATCAGAGCCACTTGATCCAGTAGGGGAGGCCAATGTCAAGAGAGACTCGAGCAGCCATGGCTCTAGACACGGATCTCTTTTGCCGAGGAAGGCAAACTACAAGCATTGGAAGGTACAATTCATAACTTGAATCACAAATTTGATAGATTGATGGAAGAATTAGCTAGATCAAGAAGAGGGTTTGATTTGCCCCAATATTCTTCGGTCATGGTTGTTCCTCTTCCACCATATATTCCCTCCATGGCAGCCCAACCACCTATATCACAACCAAATTTACAGTCATTCGGTTTAAATTTCATGGGAATGGCCTCTCAAAACCCATATCTACCTAATGTTCTTGGAATGTCTTCACCCGTGAATATGGACAGCAACCACAAAGCTCTCCATCAAAAACCACAACAAAACCCTTATCTACCTAGTGTTCTTAGAATGTCTTCACCCATGACTGCATATGGGTAGCCACCACAACCATTACCAAACCCTCACCAAGCTCCATATCAAAACCCACAATAATACCCTTATTCTCAATCCATGGGTATCCAAAATCTCAATTCTTTCTATCAGTCATACTTTTCTAATTTGGGAAAGAGTCGAGGTTTAATCCTCAAGATTCATGAAAAATGTATGAAACTGGCATAAAGGGAGTTTCAACAGCAAAGCCAATGTGGGACAACAAATTGGTCTCCAAATCCTCTAATTTTATCACATAGTTCTTTGAGTAAGCCTTTGGCAGTGCCCACTTGTGTTCCCTTTCAGCAGCAAAAAAGTGTAAAATTTTCTCAACCTATGTTTTTAAATGACTTCATAGGAAAGAAGACACAAAACTTGGGTATCATTAGTGTTGAGGAAGGAAATAAGGGTGGAGGTCTTGAAGATGCTAAAGTAGAGACAAGGAAAAGAGACCTTATTATCAATAATACTACAACCAATGAACAATATGAAGGACCATTGAGTAATATTCTTCAATTAACATGATCTTCTCATCTTGTGAAGCTGAGAGTTAGTCATACTACTGCGAGCCTGCGATTAGAAAGTGCTCATTTACAATTAGAATTGATTTGATTTTAGGATAATAGCTAGGACTAGGTATACAATAGGAAAGCCCTTTATTCATTGACTATTGGTTGCTATATAGGCCATATGATTTATGTAGAGATTTATTAAATTCCTATTAGATAATTTAAGGATTTCCCTAGGAGAATATACTACTATATTTTAATACGATGGTATGGCCAAAGATGGGTAGACTATTCGCTTGGTAAATTAGGACTTCCTAGGATTCAATTCTTAATCTTGATCATTTGTGCAATGTTTCTGCCTTCTCTAAAACATTGTCATATTGTAAAGCCCGTATTACTTATTTATTTCCTTTGCCCATAAGTAATTGTTTTCCCTAGGAGTCAATATTTTATTTACATACATTGATTTTTGAGCCTAATCTGATTCAATTATCCATATATTTATTTCGAGTCAGTTTTTTCTTGAAATTCAAGATATATATATATATATATATATATATATATATATATATATATATATATATATATATATATATATATATATATATATATTTGGAAAAAGGTAAATTTTATTCCAAATGAAAAGACATAATCATACAACATACAGTCTGAGTGGGACTCCCACTCAGCACTCATCCATTCTCCATAGCGTTTACATCAAACTCAATATTATGGAGAATGCCAACCGGAGGTGTGACTAGTCCCTCAAAGATCCGGCGGTTTCGCTTCTGCCAAACATGCCAAACCGAAGCCGCCAGTCGAACTCTAGCTGTACGGAACCAGTCCTGACCTCGACCCCTGCTATCTCGTATCATCGGAATAATGTCCCCAATGTATTTACCAGAGGCGGACACTCCCGAAACCCGACTCTGCTCCGACCAAATCTGCCAAGCCAGAGTGCACTCGAAAAATATATGTCTAATAGACTCAGGCTCCAAACAGCAAAGCACACATTTGGGATCCGGCACTGCCACCCCAAAAGAACTCAGGCGATCCCTCGTTAAGAGGCGACCCAGAAGAAGCTTATAAACACACAGCTGCATCATTCTAGCCAGACCCTTACACCAGACGAAATCGAAATCAGGACTCAGAGGAAAGGTGTGCCGGATAAGATTGTAGCAACTACTGAACTGGAACTCCCCCGAGCCCGAAGATGCTCCAGGCGGCTCCCAGATCCATCGATCAGCAGGCAAAGCCGGATCAATGACTGTAGACATAATGAACCCTCCCAGCTCCTCAGTGTACCGATAGGAATCTGGCCTCCACACTCCATCTCGTAAGATCCGACTACACGTCAGACCACGCCTGTCCTCCGTGTGAGTCGGGGATCCCCTAATGTCTAGCAAAGAACGCCGATCAATCCAAGGGTTCCGCCAGAGATCCGTGTCCGACCCATCCTTCATGACCCTCCGGATAGCAGTCTTGAGCACCCCCCTGTGTCTCAGGACAGTCTTGAACGTGACAGAATGGTTGTTATCAGGCGAACACGTCCAAAAATTGCCCTGCTTCACGTATCTGCTGTGCATCCAGTCCGCCCAGAGAGACCTCCCGCTAATGAATCTCCAGGCCAGCTTGAGCGCAGAGGCCTCCCTGATCTCCAGCAACGACCTGAGCCCCACACCTCCCTCCTTCCTGGGACGACAGAGCTGCTCCCATGAAATCGCATGCATGCCTCCCCTCCAAAGAAAATCAGCACAAAGACGCTCCACGCGTCGAATAGTGGCCACCGGTAGGAGGATGAACTGTAGCCAAAAATGGGCCACAGCCGAGATCACAGATCTGATCAGCTCAATACGACCGCCAAAAGACAGACCGGCGGCTTGCCAGCCTTCTACTCGCCGCTGGACATACTCTACCAGGCCATGGCAGTCATGATCCCGCGCATAATTGACTGTGAGGGGCACTCCTAAATACCGCACCGGGAGATCACTCCTCGCTATACCCAGGACAGCAGCCCGCTCCTCCTTCTGGGAACACCGGAAACTGAAGTAGACTTGACTCTTATCCCTGTTCAGCTGGAGACCCGAGAAGGACTTCAGATCTTCCATAATACCTGCAAGCGTCTGCAACCCCCTCATCGAAGGCTGGATGAAGACCAGTAGATCATCAGCATAAATAAGGTGGGTAACTGGCGGGTCCATCCTCCGAAACAAAGGCACCAGCCGACCCCGGTGCACTGCCAGGTCTATTAAACAAGTAAAGTATTCCATCACAAGGGTGAACAGATAAGGGGACAATGGGTCACCTTGCCTCAGCCCACGGTTGCTCTGGAAATACCCGTAAGGAACGCCCTGGATGAGAACTGAAAAGGTAGGAGACGTGATGCACTCCCTGATCAACGCAACCCAGTGGTCCACGAATCCCATGGCAGACATCAGATGACATAGGAAGTCACGATTTACCATGTCATACGCCTTCCTCAGGTCCAGTTTAACACAAGCTTTCTTTCCACCAGGTCTGCTGAATCCCCTCACCATCTCATGAGCCAGGAGGCTATGCTCTGCAATCGACCTCCCCTTGATGAACGCAGCCTGGTTAGGGGAAACCAACTCCTGCATGATACTCTCCATCCGCCAGCACATAAGATGCGTAATTATCTTGTAAAGATAATTACAACATGCAATAGGTCTGAAATCAGTCAATGCAGTCGCGCCCTCCTTCTTAGGCACCAAGGTCAGGAAGGTATGATTCAGATTCTTCAAAAGCTTCCCCTTAGTGAAGAACTCCTGGACAACCTCCACAACCTGCATCTTCAGTATATCCCAATGGCGCTTGAAGAAACCACTGCTGAAGCCATCTGGACCAGATACTTACAGAAATTTAGTATATATATTTCCTCTAGGTCTTTGAATCTTAGAGAAATAGAAATTAAAAAATTATATTTCTTTTGTCTTTGATTGTTTTCTTCCTAATCAATCATTTGATTTTGAAAAAAAATAATACTTTCACTTTAAGGACAGATACTTACACTTTTTCTATCATGATTGACATGTTTGAAATTCTAGAAGCTCCTTTGAAATTCTTATGGATGCAGTTAGAATAATTTTTTGATGACTTACAATGGTAAGGCAGATGCGCACTGTCATCATTTATTTGGATTATGAAGACTACGGGTTCACTGCAGCCAGCAGCACACTGGCAAGGTATATATGACCCCTAAGTTAACATAATTTCAAGTAAGCGTAGGTTATCTAATAATATTAAAACTATGTCCTAGTTGCATTATTTGATCCTTTTGAGTTGGTATGTCAATAATGCATAGAGTTGATAGAGTATTCGATACCATATCCTTATTTGATTCATGAAACCAAGAGTTTACTGTAGCCAGATGTACACTGGCGAGTCATAGATTCTCGGTAAAATAACTTTAGATATACTTACTGTTTTCGGATACTATAGAGGCTATATCTTTTATTGGCATATGACTATTAATTTTCCAAATTGATTTGATGTCTTATTTCTTATTAACATCTTCTCTATGAATTGATAGTTCTTCCATTCTTTCTTATATTTCCTATTCAAGGATCGTGATTTAGTTTCTTTCTTCCTAGTAATCATTTAGAACCAATTACTATATGTTGATTCTATTCCACTAGATTCATAATCATACTTAGATTTTGAATCTATGATCGTGCCCAAATAATTGATCGTGCCAAACTAATTCCAATTTGATCATTGTTAACGACTTTTTGATCGCCACTAAACTATTTTGATTATATCTCGATCATGCTAATTCACATCTTTTCTTTCGATTCTATTCGCGATTATGCCTCACTAACTGATCATAAATTTTATTATTTTTTTAATTATTTCTTTGTCGTGCTTATTCGTATCGATTGATCGTATTTTGATTATATTCTTAGTTGTGCCTAATCGTGCATTTCAAAAGGACGAATTTTTTTTAAGGTGGGTAGATTTATAAGTCCATTTTCCGGATTTTTGAAATTTTTATTATTTTATTTTAGTTTTAAATTTTTTCTGAATAGATAATAAAATCTATTTTATTTTCTTAAATTATATTATAGATATCTTGAAAGGAAGAGATTTACTAAATATTTTATTTAGAATTTATAGAAATATTGTTCAAATATTTGGATGATATAAAATATTAATTTATATTATTATTGTTGTAAGACTAGATTTGAAAATATATTTTAAATATTACGTAATAAGATTGAATATTTTTGAATAACTATTTTGATCAATTACTACAATAGATTTGATCATTCATAGATTAATTGATTTATTTATATTTATGAAAAGATTTATTTTGATTTCCTAAATTCTATTCTTTTCCTAATTAGGAAATCTCTAACTCCTATAAAGGGGAGTTCCTTTTGTTTCTCGACAAGTTTTCTCAAACTCCTCAAACATCAACCATCACATCGTGTCATGCACCGTGCTCGTGTCCATATATTATTTTCCACTACTTTCTATTACAAGTACATATTCCTCCTCGTGTCCGACACACTGGACATTCACTCGTGTCGGGTAATTCTGACACAGCCATCAGATCCTTAATCCTATCCGACCTCGTTCATGTCTCGACAAGGTCATTCCCATCGACACCTCTCACCACTGCGGCTCCGTATCCTCCACGATAACAACGTCAGACTATTGCGAGCCTGCATTTAGAAAGTCGCTTGGTAAATTAGGACTTCCTAGGCTTCAATTCTTAATCTTGATCATTGTGCAATTTTTTTGCCTTCTCTAAAACATTATCATCATATTGTGAAGCCCGTATTACTTATTTATTTTCTTTGGCCATAAATAATTATTTTTTCCAGGAGTCAATATTTTATTTCCATTCATTGATTTTTGAGTCTAATCTGATTATCCATATATTTCTTCTGATCAGTTTTTCTTGGAATTCAAGATATATATGTTTTCCTCTCGATCTTTGAATATTAGAGAAATAAAATTAAAAATTTATATTTACATTATCTTTGATTATTTTTTTTATAATCATCGTTTGATTTTTTTAAAAAATTGATACTTTCACTTCAAGGACAAATACTTACACTTTTCCTATCATGATTGACTTATATGAAATTCTAAATGCTCATTTGAAATTCTTTGGATATAGTTGGAATAATTTTTTGAAGACTTACAATGGCAACGCAGATGCTCACTGTCGCCATTTATTGGATTATGGAGACTACGGGTTCACTGCAGCTAACAACGCACTGACAAGAATGACCCCTAAGTTGACATAATTTTAAGTAAGTATAGGTTATCGAATAATATTAAACTATATCCTAGTTGCATTATTTGATCCTTTTAGTTGTTATGTCAATATTGGATATAGTTGATAGAGTATTCGATATCGTATCCTTATTTGATTCATGAAACCAAGAGTTTACTGCATCTAGATGTACACTGACGAGGTATGGATTCTCGGTAAAATGACTTCAGATATGCTTATTGTTTTCGGAAACTGTAGAGACTATATCTTTTATTGGCGTATGACTATTAATTTTCCAAATTGATTTGATGTCTTATTTCTTATTAACGTCTTCGCTATGATTTGGTAATTCTTTCCTTCTTTCGTATATTTTCTATTCGAGAATCGTCATTTAGTTTCTTTCTTCCTAGTAATAAATTAGAATCGATTAATATATTTTATTTTATTCCACTAGATTCATAATCATACTTAGATTTTGAATCTGTGATCGTGCCCAAATAATTAATCGTGCAAACCGATTCCGATTTGATCATTCTTAACAACTTTTTGATCGCCACTAGGCTATTTTGATTATATCTCGATCATGCTAATTTACATCTTTTCTTTCGATTCTATCCGTGATTATGTCTGACTAACTGATCATAAATTATATCATTTTCTTAAATATATTCTTTGTCGTGCTTATTCGTATCGATTGATTGTATCATCTTTTGATTATATTCTTAGTCGTACCTAATCATGTCTTTCAAATTTTGAGGACAAATTTTTTTAAGTGGGTAGATTTGTAAGCCCACTTCCCAGATTTTTAATTTTATTTTATTTTATTTTAGTTTTAAATATATTTTAATTAGATTATAAATTTTATTTTCTTAAATTATATTATAGATATCTTGAAAGGAAGAGATTTACTAAATATTTTATTTAGAATTTATAGAAATATTGTTCAAATTATTTGGATGATATAAAATATTAATTTATTTATTATTGTTGTAAGGCTATATTTTAAAATATGTTTTAAATATTATGTAATAAGATTGAATTTTTTTAATATTTTTGATCAATTACTAGAATAGATTTGATCATTCATAGATTAGTTAATTTATTTATATTTATGAAAAGATTTATTTTGATTTCCTAAATCCTATTCCTTCCATAATTAGGAAATCTCCACTCCTATATAAAGGGGAGTTTCCTTTGTTTCTCCACAAGTTTTCTTAAAGTACTCAAAATCCATGATCACTACCGTGTCGTGCACGGTGTCCGTGTCCATATATTGTTTTCCATTACTTTCTATTACAAGTACATATTCCTCCTCCTGTTCGACACACCGGACATTCACTCGTGTTATACAATCCCGACAACAGCCATTAGATCCTTAATTCTACCCGACCTTGTCCTTCTCTCAACAACGCCATTCCCATCGACACCTCTCACCACCGCGGTCCTGTCTCCTTCATGACAACTCCGTTGGAGCCCCGCCCGACCACGGCAGTTCCTCCACAGCACCCTGGCCAATCCCGACACCACCCAACTCATCACCAAGCCCAACACCTGTCACGTCCCGACTCGCCAAATCGATCGTCCTCGTTTTGACTCGAGATACATCGATTCATAAAGCCGGGGCGTGATGCAGTACAAGTCTTTATTGGACTTATACAAGGCAAGAACGTGCACTTGAAATTTCTTTTGAGATGACGACTTGAAATTAAAAGTGCAGAGAGTTGAAGACGCAGAAAGGAAGAAATTTAGCTTTTCATTCATAAAACTTGCAAAGTATGCAAGGTCATTTTACATTACATATGCCGTTACGGCTACATCTTTGAAAACACAAAAGAAAAACTCTCGACAAGCTGCCATAAAATAATCCTTGTCATTCCATACATTCATGCCCTTTTATACATTTGAACAAAAGCCTTCGATCTGAATTGGGCTTCAAAATACTTCAAAATAGAAGAGCTTCGAGCCGCCTCCCATTCTTAAGCTTTAGTCTAGTCTCGAGCTCCCATAGCGCGCTCGTCACCTGGAGTTGGGGTTAGCACACTTGCTAGTGGATGGGACGAACCCACTCGTCTAAATCGATACTGCTTATTAAGGATTCTAGCATATGAAGTGATCTTTCTATTTAGAACTATATATTTGCAGTTCATATCAATACATTTTAAACAGTAAACAACATAACCAATCTTAACTTGTCTTACCACGGCCGTACTTTTTTCCTACACAAAATAGATATAATACTTACCACCTGCACAAGACAATAGGTGAGCATGCAATCTATCTTATATGCAGCCATTGGTGATATCGACACCATGAAGGACGATTATGTAGCATTGCATGCGCCCTGCTAGTCCAGGCTGTGAGCCTAACTGGAGGTCTCCCAATGCCTTGCGCCGAAGCACGATTCCATAATTTTCTCCTAGGCCGATTCGGTCCCAGCACTTCGGGTATCGTCTCGAGGAAAGCTTACCTTGTGCACAAGTCATCCATGACCATGCGAATGTATGAATGATTTAATATGTATGAAGTAAATTGCATAGCGTGGACAATATTAAACCATATAATCATTTCTACTTATGTAAGAGTTCTTTTCCCCAAAGCCATACTTCAGATTTAGCGTCCCGTAGGTGCCAAATTCTCCGAGGCGTAATATACCGCAACCAATATTTCTTCATTATGTTTTGCAGAACATGAATTAATTCTATCTCTTTCCTAGAACTTTATCTTTTCTCTTTTTGGTGTGAAACTTATAAATTCGGAGTTAATTTCTCTAAATTGATATAATTATGCCAAGTTCTTGATCTTAGTGGCAAAGCATACATCCAGTTAGCATCATTGATTTGAACATTGAACTTTAATAATTTGTTGGCAGGAAGGAGTAGAAAAGAACGGGCTGAAGAACCACCCACCTAAAAAGATTGCATCGAGAGTAGGCGATCGCTTCACGACATTCAAGCGTCAGTTACACGAACTCCTGCAATGGCACGAGCATCAAATTAGAATTTCTCCTTCAATCCTTCCTTCGAAATTCTCAAAGACGTATTTAGAAATCGATACAAAAGCACACTTATCAAACCCAAGCAATAAATCATTCAGAAAGCCAAGAAAACCAACAAAACCAACAATAGACCGATTGCGTCATTCTCTTTAGAGTTCATTCGTTAAGACACAGTCCACTGCATCTAGGACTTATTCCAGCAGTAGTCGATCCATTATTTGGAACGGTACTCATGTCATTCGTCCAAATCGATTTTATTGATGTCATGGTTTTCGTATACCAAACTCGTCGCTGAGTTAGACTAGCCATTTATCTATCTTTCGACCATGTCTGACTTGCCACGAGCCTATTACATAGTGCTTCGCCCCAACGGGAGCGGGGACTACATAATATACTGCTAAAAAAGTTTTATCTTGAAACATAAGAACAAGGGTCTGACATTCGTCGACGAAAAGTGAAGGGTACTTCTCCTTCATTTTTGCCTCTAGTTCCTATGTCGACTCCTCAACTGAATGGTTGTACTAAAGTACGCAAACCAAGGACATCGATCAGCTCGTATGATCTTTTCTTTACGGTCCAAAATTTGTACGGGCTCCTCCGAGTAGGATAGATCGACGTGCAGCTCCAACTGATCGAAGCTAACTACATGACTTGGGTCATGCACGTACTTTCAGAGTTGGAAGACGTGGAAGACGTTGTGCACTTCAGCTAGGGCAGAAGGTAGCACAATCTGGTAAGCAACTGTCGCCACCCTTTCGAGAATCTCGAAGGGCCTACAAATCTTGGACCTAGTTTGCCCTTTACTCTGAATCGCATGACGCCCCGCATCGACGTCACCTTCAGAAACACATGGTCCCCGGCCAAGAACTCTAACGGTCGCCGACGAGTATCTGCATAACTTTTTTATTGACTCTGAGCAGTACAAAGCCTATCTCGAATCATGCAGACCTTCTCAACGGCTTGTTCAACTAGTTCTGGCCCGAGCACCTGTTACTCCCCGACTTCGTCCCAACAAATCTGAGATCGGCATTTCCTCTCGTAAAGTGCCTCGTAGGGAGCCATCTGGATGCTTGATTGATAACTGTTTTTGTACGCAAACCCTGCAAGCGGCAAATGCATGTCCCAATAGTCTTTAAATCTATTGCACACAGACGTAACATATCTTCTAGGATTTGTTCACCCTTTCTGTCTGCCCATCGGTTTGTGGGTGGTATGCGGATCTAAAGTTCAACTTAGTTTCTATCGCCGCTTGCAGACTCGTCCAGAAACATGACAAGAATCGTCCATCTTTATCCGAAATAATTGTGGCAGGTATCCCGTAGAGTCGGACAATCTCATCGATATAGATTTGAGCTAACTGATCGACGCTCCATGATACTTTGATAGCAATGAAATAAACGGATTTGGTCAATCAATCAACAATGACCCAAATTTCATTATTTTCCCACGATGTCTTCGGAAGGCCCACGATAAAATCCATAGAGATGTCATTCTACTTCCATACTAGAATGTCGAGGTTCTGTAGCTCCCCACCTGATCTTTGTGTTGGCCTATTTCCTAAGGTCACACCTGATTTTGATAAATCAACATCCGACTTAAGTCAATACATAAAATATACAGACTGCTGCTAACATTTCAGGTCAAGTAAAATCAATCAAAGAGCATACTACCACTACAAAAAAAGTTGGCTTTTGGGACAACACTTTTAAGAACTCTAGTTTTAAATGTCCTAAAAAATTATTATTTGGGACTGCTATATTTTTTTGTAACAAAAAACGAATTTATTGGTGACAGATTGAAAAATGGATCTCTTATTTGGGACTATTAATAATTTTCGTTCCAAATAAATTTTGAGACCGTCTCAAATAATCTCAGCGGGTATGCATATGTTTGAAGTTTGACTTATTATGTCATACTTTAATCTTTATCTTCTACTTGAATCATTAAAGCCAAAAATTTCTAGTATACCTCACTACACCAAAATGGCTAATTAGGAACACTAGGGGCTTGTTTGGAAAATGGATTTGGATTTTGGATTTGGATTTGAAAATCCAAAATTCAAATACAAATCCAAATCATGGTTTCAAAATCCAAATCCAAGTCCAAATCCAACTCCAACCAAAAATAGGATTTGGATTTATGATTAATAACTAAATTATAGTCATGATCAATAATTAAGCTATTAATTATTATAGTTATTATTAATTATAAAATTAGTAAATAACGATTATTAATAATTAATGATTAGTTATTATTAATTATAAAATTAATAATTAACAATTAGTTAATTTTTAAATAAATATTAATAAATAACGATTAGAAATTTCTAGTATACAACATCCGCAAGCATGTAAATCATCAACTAGCTTTTATGTACTGGAAACAGTCTGAGTCATTTTACAGTTTATTATGTATTTTATCCTTTATTGAGTCTAGAATGCAAATTGTAAAATTGACTGAGTGTTACTGGCTTAGGTTATTCACAGTCCACAAACAAAAATAAGCCTGCCTACTTATCCCAAAAGTCCACAATTCCAAAAAGTTTAAAACTTATGCAAATTTGGTTCATTCCTTACTGTTCTGACCAAGCGAACTCTGACAGAACTCTGACCGAGTTCGGTCTGAGTTCCGTTCGAGTTCGGTTAGGTTATTTAAATTCAGTTCCTACCAAATCTGCATCCAACGTTCGTATGCGAAATCCTAGCATCCGAACTCTGCCGAGTTCGTTTCTCAAAAACCTATAAATAGAAGAGAAAATTTCTTTTCAAATTACTCATCATTTCTTCTCTTTATCTATTCCTAAAATGTTTTTTCAGTGTTCTAAAAAGCTTTCATACTCCACCTGTATATCTCTTAGCCAAAGCCAGTAATATCGATTCGATTTAGAGTTCTTTGCTTCTCAGAGTGTAAAGAGGTCGTTCAAGTTCAGAAATCATCTCTATTCTAGGAGCTGGTCGTGCGCTCGTCACCAAGTACGATGTTGTAAGTCGGTCGTACACTTGTCACCAAGCACGGTATTGTAAAGAGACTGCAAGCTCTCAATTAGCTTATGAATAGTGGATTAACAACAGGTAAGAGTACTTGCGACTGGATTAGTCCTCAAAGAGGAAAACTTTATATCGCGATGTCCACTGAGTTTGATTCTTGATCTCTTGCTACATTTATTTACTGTCTTTTTATTCACTGCCATAGTTATCTGCTTTTAATTTTTAATTGGTGATTATTTTTTGCTGTACTCGCACTCACTCTATTCACCCTCCTCTAGAGGTGCTCAACGGTCCGATAATTGGTATTAGAGCGGGTTATATTCTAATGTAACAACCTCAGAGAGTATATATGGTAGCCGTAAATTAATATTCAACGGTGAAAAGCAATCCACAAATAGACCCCCACTATTTGATGGAACAAACTATACTTACTGGAAAACACGAATGACATTCTTAAGGTCTCTTGACTTTGATCTTTGGTCTATAGTTATTGACGGTTATAAGAAACTGACACCTACAGTAGTCGATGGCGTACTTACAGACAAGCCTCATGATAATATACAGAGGTAGAAAAAGCAAATGCTAGTCTAGATGCACGTGCCATCAACGTACTGTTCTATGCAATTGACAAGACGAGTTCAATTGAGTTTCAACCTCTAAGATGTCTCATGAGATTTGAAAACTTCTTAAGTAACTCATGAAGGTACTTCCCAAGTGAAGGAATTCAAAATCAGTAAACTAACACAGGAATATGAATCTTTCAAAATAAAATCCGACTAGTCAATTACACAGATGTTCACTCGTTTTCCTGATATTACTAATCCTTTGCAATCTCTTGGTAAGGATTACAGTAATCACGAGAAGATCAGAAAAGTGCTACGGACTCTAACCAAGTATTGGATCCCAAAGACAACTGCAATCATTGAAGGAAACGATCTCACCATAATGACTATGGAAATACTTATAGGCAAGTAAATGACCCATGAGCTGGACCTACAAGGGTTTGAAGAAGCAATCCCAAAAGAAAATCTATCGCCTTCAAAGCTCAAGCCAGAAGATCAACATGCAAAGATTCTGATGAAGAATCATCCAGTGGTGATGAATAAGCCCTGCTAGTGAATTTTTTTAGAAAATTCTTAAAGTTTGAGAAATCAAACAGAAAGAAAAAGATTTCCATGAAAGCAATGAAGAAGAAACAATCTGCTTTGGATACAAGAAGTCAGACATATGAAGAAGACTGCCCAACTCCAAAGAAAAACAGTCCAAATGATAGATCAAGATCAAGCCGAAGAACAACAACTGGTCAAAGTATGCAAATATAAGTATCTGGCATGAAAGTGATGCTAATGAATCAGAGGAAGAAGATAGACCTTGCAGCACTGCAAATCAGTCTCATGGCTTTTGATAAGGTATCCTCAAATCCTCTATATGATAATTTTACTTTCGATGAGCTAGAAAATGCCTTCAACAAATTACTTGAAGAACAAAAAATGCTTGACAAGTATAATCAATCTCGAAAAGAGGTCAAGGCATGCACAACTGAAGTAGCTAGACTGCCAAATATCATTAAAGATATTAGAGAGACATCTACTACTGGTAACACAGATGAGATAGCCAAGCTTAAAGTAGACTATCATAAGGCTATCCTCAAAATTGAAAAGAAAGAAAAAGACTATTTCAAGATACAAGAGTTATATGACAGAGAGAAAAAAGCACTTAGTCACAGAGCAAAGACTCATTAATATGACCGTTAAATATGAAGAGTCTTATGCGGTTTCTAAAAAGTTAGAATCAAATTAGGCAAACAGGCTATACCCGTGACACAACCTAAAATTAGTCCTAATGCTAAGCATACACCTAAGAGGACTAAAACACAGAAAGCACGTAAGAAACACGAATATCACCATGCTTTCACATATAGGTTTTCAAAAAACCACATATGCATGTAAACAAAAAATCAACTAACACGTTTTCAAATAACTTGCACGTACTGTAGTACTCATGGGCACATATTACAGTATTGTCTAGCAAGAAAGCTTGTTGACAATCACACACTGATTTGGAGACCTAAGACTAATCAATATGGACCCTTCAGTAAATGGGTACCAAAGGATTTATCTACTTGTTTTGTAGGTGGACCTTCAACCCTCTCATGCTAATAGTAAGTGGATCTTCGATAGCGGATGTTCGCGGCACATGACTGGTGATGCATCTTTGTTCGTTACGCTATCGATGAAGAAAGAAGGATACGTCTCCTTCGAAAACAACCTGAGAGGCGATATCATTGGAAATGACATTGTTGGTATATCTCCTTATCCTGTAATAAAAGATGTTTGTCTAGTTACGGAATTGAAACATAACCTACTGAGCATAAGTCACTTGGTAGATAATGGTTATGGCATCCATTTTGTAAAAGATAAATGTACAATATATGATATGTCATCTGGTAATCCCGTATATGAAGGGATTAGAGAAGACAATATTTATGTTTTCTTTCTAGAGAGTACTAATATGCAGGAAGATGCCTAGTAGCAAACTTAGATGAACGCTGGCTGTGGCATATGAGAACATGCTAATATGGGCACTATCTCACGGCTAAGCACTAAAAAGTTGGTAAAAAAACTCCCTGAGATATCATTTAAGAGAGATATGGTATGTGCAGACTGTGAAAAGAACAAAGCATATAGATCTACATTTAAATCTATCAATGCTGTAAGTACTTCTAGACCTTTGCAGTTGATACATATGGATTTATTTGGTCCTAGTAGAGTCGCTAGTCTTGGCGGTAAGCTCTACGCCTTTGTTATTGTTGATAATTTCTCTCTCGCTTTACTTAGGTTTACTTTTTATCAAACAAAAGTGATGCAATTTTTAATTTCAGATATTTTATAGAAAGGTACAAAACGAAAAAGGCTTCATGATTACTCGTATCCGAAGTGATCATGGTGGCGAATTCGTAAATTCTGTCACGACCCCACCCTAGTAGGGGCACAAGTACGTAACAGTGCCCAGCCTACTCCGTAAAAACGACGTAGAACGCTGTAGATCTGCTAGCTAACAAACACTTATAATAACCTGTCATCTCCGTACGGAGGATATAATATAAAATACTGATAATCTCAATCATAATATAGTAGAAATAATCATAGCACGAAATCAAGATAGATATAACCACAAATTACAATATCCAGCTCACAGATAGAAAGATAGTCACAAAGTAATATAGTTATACAATCTCAAAATAATATCAGAAACATAAGTAGCAAGCTGGAGGCAAGGTCCAGTCAAAACCTACTCTAACTGAGGTATAGCTAAAGTCTCCTCAGCCAGGGCTAATCCCTGCTGAACTAGGGTCTCCAAGTCAGTACTCACTACGTCATGTAGACCGTAGTAAGTACAACAGACCTTCCACCGTCATCTGTAATATTTTATCAACATAACCAGTCAGGATGAAACGAGCACAATCAACTAACAACAGTTCACAAGATAGGATAAAAGCTACAAGACTGTAAATAGAGAGTATATACAAGAAATCATAAATGTACATGTGAGTATCATGGCAAGGTAAGCTGTAAATCTAGAGCTAGAACATGACAAGTAAAACTGATCATGGCATGTACAAGAATCAAGAATCATCTATCTAGGTGTGTGAGTACTAGCTTCGATATGTGGCCGGCTTGGGTCTGAACAAGGTCTAATAATCTAGCCAATCATACGTGGAGTGTAGTATTGACATTCATAAGGTCTACAAGAATAAACAAGGCGGGTAATGACCACACATCTACACTAGTACTCCCCCCCCCCGACTGGTAGAGTGGATCCAAACAAGACACGTCACGACACGGGATTCTATGAGAAGGGAGCAAGTCTCCTCGAGAATCGGTGTCCGTATACTGCACAAGAACTACAAGGGGCTTGCACAAGATTACCAAAATAACAAGGAATAATATCTCATATCGGGATCCATGAATACCAATCCGTGTGACCAATGTGTCAAGAACAAGTATATCTATACTAAGTACATAAATTATAACAATTATCGTAAATTGGAAAAGTTATCAGAGAATGTACTCGCCTGAGCTGTGATGAAATATGTCAACTGAGTCCAATACAGTGCCTCAAGGACCTACAGATGGAATGTTGTATCAATATAATGTTCTGGAAGTAAAAGCAAGTCAAACTAAGTCAAACTAGGTCAATCTAAGTCAAAGCAAGTCAAACTAGATTATACAGAGTCAATCTAAGTCATACTAGGCCTAACAAAGTCAACTAGGTCAAGGCAAGTCAAAAAAAGTAAAACTAGGTCGATTTAAGTCAAAGGTTGACTTACAGTTGACTTTTGGTCAACTGGTCAACTCTGGTCAACCCTTGGTCAACTCTAGGTTAACTCTAGGTCAAACTTGACTAACGTTGTGTCACCCCCAGTTCTCGAATTAGGGGTATTTTTGTCATTTTCCAAGTTTAATAATTTTTAGAAATTTTATTTAATTTTATAGGATTTTTGGGGATTTGGTAGATTGAGTTTGAATTTTATCCAATTTGGACTTAAGTTGGAGACCCGGGTAGTCTGGACACTAGTGGGACCCACATACTAGCTGGGCTTGGCCCACATGTCATCCTAACTAGGCTAGAAACCATAAACGATACTCCAATGGCTTAACTAGTCATTTAGAGGCTTAATTAGTCATTTTGAAGTTAAACCAAACCAAACCAAACCAAACCGAACCAAATCCAAACCAAACCAAACCAAGTCTAATGGGTGTGGAGGCCTAATGGGTCTCCACCCAAACCCATTTGGGACCCCCATGGACGGCCACATATAGGCCATTTCCTCCTCCCTTTTACTTCACTCCTAAGTCATCTCTCTCTCTCTCTTC